>RDPX01000329.1:91541-123657 GCA_003991215.1 Morbakka virulenta
GCGTACTGCCTCTCCATCATGCTATATAATTGCGACAGTTGGGCTACCAACAAAGCTATGATGAATAAAATAGATATATGCCACCGTAAACACTTGCGAACGATAACAGGTCACCTATGGCCCAAAAGCGTAATCAGTAATAAAGAACTGTATAAAATCTGCCAAACGGATCCTATATCTACACTAGTAGCAAAGCGAAGATGGTCTATGCTAGGTCATGTCCTACGCATGGACATCAACACCCCCACCCAGAAAGCCCTTGAATTCGCCATATCAGGAGCAACAATGTATAAAGCCAGAATAGGACGCCACTCTACAAATCTTCTCAGCACCATCCGTGAAGACATAAAAAACTCCGGACTTGGGCTACTCCGTACCAGAAAACAGCTCCAGAGCCTAAGGGAAAAAGCAAGAGAGAAGAAGAACTGGAAACGTTTCAACGAAGGTCTGATTGCATCTATGGGATGTCCTCGACTACCAAAGAAGCAGAACACAGAGGATAAGTAAGTAAGTAATTTCCTAAAACGTCTCTATTTTATGGACTCAGTGGAAGCCATTGATGTAGGATATTCATCATGGTGTTATTTTATGATTAATAACAGATCAAATGAACATGCAGATCTTTAAGCACCAAATTTCACACTTTGTGACGTAAAGTATGTTAGCAAGCTATCAACAAATCATTGACCTTGGAGCTCTGTCATCCTAATACCTATTTCCAGCAAATAATAACTTAAAATATGTAAACTTTTAGGGAGACCTGAAAATACTGAACAAAGGTCTGCCCAATTATTATTATTATTAATATTATTATTATTATTATTATTATTATTATTATTATTATTATTACTACGAATATTTATACAGGATTAAAAGTTCAAAATAAGATGTAGACAAGCTATGTACAAATTCTGTTCTACCACTTTGTCCTGTAAAGGAATTCCTTGATGCACTGGTTGATTGATGAAAAACGACAGTGTAGTGAAAAATGCAAGGTGATTTCACCTCAAATCCTATGTCACTATGAACGTTAAATTCCAAGAGAAGACTGTTTTGAACGCACTTTGTTATCTGGAAATGATTAAGGGTTTAGGTTATCATTTCACAGAGAATCAATACATAATTATACCAAACAACGCTCAGAAACTTTAAACGTACATGGTTTTATTTACGAAAAAAATCGTTATTTTGTTGCCTTGTCTTCAATATTCAACAGGGTTGTATTCCATTAGGGTATATGACGTGTGAAATTATCAAAATTAGTGATGTTTGATGTCAATTGATGAACAGTGCGTCAAAAGTCTATTAGTCTGTCATCCATAATTGACCATAATTGACGTGAATTCAGTTGTAAGAATAAATAATATATAATATAATTTCAAAATAACATGAAGGAGAAGACGTACTAAACTGTCATATTTTGTTCAAGGGAAAAATTTTGGTCAGTATTTATATAGTGGTCTGCATATTCTGAAATGACCACCAAAGATGTTCACCACTAGCTTAAAACTGAAATGTTGGAAAGCAGTAGGGAAAAGATCGCAAATATTTATTTACTTACTTATTTGTTTACTTACTTGTATATTTATTTGTCTACTTATCTTATATGTAAAGCGCTAATGTTTGTCTGTGTGTCTGTGTGTCTTTGTGTTCAGAGCTGGGGTCCAAACGGATGGACCGATCGCAACCAAATTAAGCACGAACATGGAGGAGCATCCGGGAAGTGACTTTGGCCTACCGAAAATGACGTCACTAAACAGGAAGTGATGTTAGAGGGTCAAATATGCATTTTGAAGACACTTAGCTGACTACAAGAGGCACAGTATTTGTCCGATCAATACCAAACTATGACGAAACCTCCATGGGGACGCAGGGGAGAAAATAGGGGCCCAGTAAGTGACGTCATGAAACAGGAAGTGGCCTTTGTAAATAAGAAATAGAACTGTTCCCCGCCCTAGAGACCTCCAATTGAAGCGAAATTTTGCAGGAGGCAGTTTAGCCTAACAGACATCGGAAGGACTAAAACAGAACGGGAAGTGACCTTACCTAACCAGAAGTGACCAGCTAAACAGGAAGTAAGGCAGTTTTGGGCATCAGGAAGATCTGATTGCAGCGAAACTTTGTGGGAGGCCATAGGGCTGCCTAACAAACACAATGAGAGACTTAAAATAGAACCGGAAGTGACCTCGCCCAAAAGAAAATGACCTTACCACGCTGGAAGGTGAGCTGTTTTACGATTACAAAGCTCCAATTTCGATAAAATTTGATAACAGGCTATTGGGATGCCTAATGAACACAATGAGAGGACTGAAAAAGAACCAAAAAAAGGTTATCCAAATGTCGGTACAAAAACAAACACAAGGGAAAACTCGGGCGAACCCGGGTACTCTGCCAGTACCTAATGTTTTATAAGAATTGAAATTTCCACAATTTGAAAATCTGAAAGGTTTTCAAAATTGAAATTTGCCCTATTTTAAGTCTTGCTTTTAAAAATATTTCGAACCATAGCCGATAACCTAAGATTTACTTTGGAAGAAAAGTCATTTTAGTTAAGCTTCAAACTGAGAAGAACAGTCGAAAGCAACAAATATCCTCTGAAAACATGATTAACATCAAGTTGATATGCTATGCTAAATCCTTTCTCAAATCCCTAGGGACAACCATCTACCAAAATGGCAAATGACGAAAGGAGGTCGATTTAAAAAAAGAGCGAAGCTTTAAATAGATAGAATTGTCAGTTGTGCTTTTCGACAAGAACATTTAAGCGAAGCTCAAAGTATTAATTTTTAAAAAATCCACTAGATCTGCCCTATTGTATGAGGCTTGCCCTGTTACAGAACAGCTATCAGAAAAGATCAACTCATATGAGTTGAGTATGCTAAGATATTGTCTTCTGATGAGCCTTGAAAAACAGAAGCATAAAGAAAAAATGACAAAGTTTGAAAAGGATTTACCCATAGTGAACCAAATAAGTAACAGGAGACTGAAGTGCTTTGGCGATATCTGCCAGGGGCCTGGGATGGAGTAGTCTCAATCAATAAAACAGAGGAGATCGTATCACGTTGAAATGATTACTTAAACTTGGAATACGATGGGGGGGGGGGGGGGGAGGGCTACCTGCAAGGGAAAAAATTAAAATTGTGAAAGGTGAGGAGGAAAATTAGTTGAGCCTGAGTCTTGCTGTATCGCACTTTTACTCAGACTTACACAACTAAGAACGTCCCTCCAATGAATAGGCAAACACCACTGCTCTTGTTGCCTTCACAATAAAAAAAGTGATAATGAGGGACTCTTTTGAAGTTCATATGTCAATATTTTTTACAAGGAATCCATAGAAAGGGCTGCCTTCTTGAAAATATCCTTCACTACAGAAACCGAGATGAAAATACAAGACAGATTTCTAGTTGAGAACCATCCATTTAGTATGGAACCAATATTTTTGACAATTAAACATTACTTCCCCTTGTTAACAGAAAACGCTAAAATGACATCATTTAAACAAGAAATGCAGTAAGTCCTCTTTCCTTTCATTTTCGGAATCCCCATTTAATGAATGGTATTTTATCCTGTGATCCCTTTCTTAGTATTATTACTAAAGTACACAAAGAGTAAACATCTAAAAACAGGTTTCTCTAAATAAATAGATTGGAGCTGTTTTCTTAATCGCCACCAAATCAGTAACTAGTGGAAAAACTCGAGTCATACAATATTTAATATAATTTATTTTTGAAGTAATGTTCCAAATCAAGGGATTTCCCAAGTCCTGAGTTAAGTTCCAAAAAATAGTTGCAGAGATTATTCTTGTTTTAATGAATATTGTCCCTTAATTAGCTAACAATTCCAATCACAAGTTTGTATTCAAATACAAAATACACTTCGCTAGCGAGTGACATGATTTTCTTTAGTGTAAAACTTGATTAACAACGCTATTTTAATTGTAATCCTTACTAAGTTTTAAATTTCATCCACAAACGTGTCAGAAAAGATCTGTGATAAACAATAATGGGAAACGAATGCTCTTTCTTCGATGGATGGATTGATGTATTATTTAAGTGCATGAGCAAGTGTTTGATATACTGCATCGTTGCCGAACCTTATTTTAGAGATTCGTTGCTAATACAAAGATAATGCAAAGCGAAAATAACATCTTCGGGAAATTTGATTATCGGAAATAGAGTTATTTAGAGAGCAAACGCTAAGTTCATTATGTCAGTTGAGGTATGCTTCTTTTATCTTGTGCAATACCTCCATATCTCACAGAATAACTTTTGAATCACCAGGTGAAATTGGCAAAAGTACACCCAGGTGTAACTAAAGAGAACTCAACTTAGAGTTTATGGGCTGGCTTGTTTACTTTGTGAGTTAATTAATAAATTTCACAGTGGCCTTGTGGTTATACTAACAAGTGCTTAATTCACCTCTTTGGATTTTACAGGAAACGGAAAAATTCTTTTTGCTCGGTTTATTTTATGTGTTTTTGTTACAATCTTGTAATACTTGTGATGCTATTAACCTTGTAATTACTTGTAATACTTATAATCTTGTAACAACAGACTTTGAACTTATTTTAACCAAAATATTTTAAACAAAAATTGTTTAGATGTCTGATAAATTCACAGGTAGTGTTCCCACACCGTATGTTAATCGGTGGGAATTCAACCTCAGGGTTGACAGAGACTAAAGCCTACATAAATAACTTTGCCTATGGTACAATTAGGGAATAAATCACTTCAGATGAAGAGAGGTTGTCTTCTACTGGAAAACACGGTAGTTCTGTAATGTCATCATACATCTTACCCAAACAACACAAAATGTCAAAGAGATATTTCGGCTTTAAATGATGGGTGATTAAAAATGTCAGACCTTACTAATCTCTTTACTTATTTATTTATTTATTTGATTGATTGATTGATTGATTTATTTTATTTTTTTATTTATTTTATTTATTTATTATCGAATATTTATAGAGAAAAAGCTTATCAAATAGTAAGTATACTCTATGTACAGTAAAATTTCAGTTTTCTAATGGGTCCTGTCCTAAATACAAGAAAGATTAACAATATAGTAGAAGGGTGTAGGGAAGATAAAAAACTTAAAGATACTGAATTTATTCTCATAAAAATATAGAACACTCATCTTTTGACGTAGCTTAGCGAACCTCACGTGGGAGTTCATCATCAACTTTTGCTCCATGAAAAGAAAAACTCTCAAGTGATTCCAAATTTGCTCTTGCATATTTCAAGTTTTTGTTTCTGTTAAATATTTACACCTCCCCGACTAAGTATACACTACCCTTGCTGAGAAACTGTGGGCAAATATCCTCCCATCAACGATTCGTTTTAACGATATTTTGGCTTTTCAACTTTGTATAAGGTCCTCTAATCCTCTCTTTACAAGTACAAGAAATGATGGGAAAATGTTGTAATTTGGTAAAATATTAAAAACGCCTGTTGGAATATAATAATATAAAGATACAATACCAAAGGTATGAGATTAAATTTTTACAAACAAAATGTCAAATTTCTCATTTAGACCAGAGATCACAAATTAAAGTTCAACTGTATTTTTCATGATCTAGTAAAAATATTTCAAAATTTTTAAAGTAAAATTATTAAAATGAAAATGAACTTTATCGAAGTATTCCAATGTTTGGTTTGGATGGAGATACTAATATACTCATTCTACCCGCATGATATTTACTCTGAGCTATCTATACATTGACATTGGTTTAAAATGATGATATATCGAAAGAGGATGATAGTTTTATTCTATATTTCATACTTGGTTTAAACTCTGTTTCTCTCCTCTTTTTCAATCGATACAATAAAAGAATATAAAAAAATCAAATATAACCCAAAAGATAAGACAATGGAGAAAAAATATATATGTAAGGGGGGTGGCTTTTGCAGGGACAGGGTCAGGGCCGAGAGGAGACGTAGAAAATGTTGGGTAGCAAAGATGTATAGAACATGAAGCCAGACCGTGGCTATTGCAACAACGCGATCCGTCAATTTTTTCAAACCCAGGAAAAATTGCAAGATAGATAAGAAACAGCGAGCACACACGAATTTTAAAAGTAAAATTTAACCTCTTCGTTTCTCCTTTTTTTTTGAGGAGCAATAACTTTCAACTTACTACCAAGAGAACAACGAATTAATAAAAACTTCTCAAAACTCAGGATATTAAATAATAAATATTAATTAAGAAACTTATTAGGTTACTTCATTTTTTAATTTTTTTTATTTATTTCTTTTATTCCTAGTGAAATAATATTATTTTTTTCACCAACAATGATATTGATTTTATTTTAAAGAACTTTGTTGACAACAGTTCAGGCATGTTAAAAGTAACAACTGAATGAATCATCCTGTGTAAATATTCTATTATAATAGTAATAACAAAATAATCATGATGATGATAATAATAATAATAACATTATATAGAGGTCATACCTTTTGGTTGATGTGATGCAGTACAAACTCAGATGAATGAATAGTTTCATTTAAAGAGTAACCAAATAATACCGACAATAGTCAGAAAAATTCAGCTTTTCTGTTGTGGAGGAAATATAACTGAACTACTCGAATACCACGAAGACAAATTAAAATGCAGTCCAAGTTTCAATATAGTTTCTCTTACATTATTTAAGTTTTTGCTAGTAATCACAAAAACTAAAAGAAAGATGGCCTGAAGGCATCAATACCACTGAGAGCAGCCAGAAAAATGCTTTGGAAAAATCAGCAGCTGGAAGCAAATAACATTGGCGTCACATGAAGACACAAGAAGAGACTTAATTTATCTTGAATCGTCAATTGGAATGATATACTCCACCCCTGTATTTTGAAAGCGGCAGAAAGCTTCATTATATTTGCATATATATGGATATAGATATATTTATGTATCCAGGATTTTGAAAATATTCTCCTTTAAATTAAAACTAGTTTAGAACTAAAAACCGCTATTAAAATAACGTTCATTTTGCTCGATAGTCATTTCGCTGGCACTCGACAGGACCGAAGGCAGCAGAAAAAGAAAGCTGAAAGCAAATCTGCTTTTTTTAAATTCAATAATGAAGGCAGAGAGGCAATCGAGAAGCCAGCCAATTTTTGTTATCGGTTGAGAAAAATCCGCCATCATTTCTGTAATTGACTGTCAGAAGCGGTCCCTTTTTATGACCAGCTGTCTTAAACAATTGTTAACTTTGAGCAAATTCTTTTTGTTTGGAAAAAAAAAAGTGATGAAAAATTTCATCATTTATAAATTGTTTCTTATGTTCAAAAAAAAAAGTAGACCGAGGTCTGCCAATTATTTGGAACAGATTGATTTCCTGCTTTTCACTGCGCTCGCGGTTTAGTAGCAAATGCTGTGCTACAGTAGAAGAAGTCACAATTTTGGATTTTTCTCTAAAAACATTGGGCAAGTGCTGTTTTATTCTATTTGTCAGCATTAAGGATGTGCGGCCCACTTTCCATCACACCGACACTTAAATTCATATGCAACCACACATAAGTTTTTGGCAGGCAAGACATCCTTTGCAGACAAAGATATCGGGGGTAAAAGTAACTTTAGCTGCAATAGCACGATAACATTTAGAAACTGCCTTAGTAATTTCCTTTTCAAATTTAGTCGAAAAGAGTCCTGTCCGGGGTAGTTTAAAGTGTATGGGGCACTTTGGAGGAACTTGTTTAAGGGTTTTCGAAACTAGATGATTTGTACTGACTTAATTTCTCTAAAGTAACGTTAGGATTATCATTACTCAATAAACTTTGATCAATTTTACCTATTTCTCCTGAAAATTTTTCAAGTGAGCCAACAACGATAGCACGATGGACAAGAGTTTTTATTAAGTTTTGTTGATTCTATAAAAAAAATGTGCAATAATATTTGTATGGTGTGTGGTATATATCTGCACTTTTGAGATGAAGCAAGGCCATGCATAAGGAAATCAACAGTTCTTGCGTGCTGAGCGTAGCTGATATGTAGAAGCCATCCCGGTCTACGCTTTCTCAAAAGAACAATAGTTGGGGTTCCTATCATGTCATGGTGGGTAAATGAACCAATTTCAGATAAATTTGAATCTATTGTTGGTGATGTATGAATTAGTTGTATTACGGGCGTCGAAACAATAAGATTATTTACGTGACTTTTATGATAGAGCAAATACTCAATAGTACTAACACTTACATTAATTTCATTCCCCATGGTGCTTAATTTGCAAGAAAGACAGCCTTTCTTTAATTACTTACTTACTACTAATTAATAATTACTTACTACTGTGGTGCAGCTTTTATTTGAGGGTGGCGCTTAATTGAAACTAGGTGCTTAATAGAAAAACTAAGCAAGAGATAAGCAACTCGATTTATGTAAACTGCTTTGTAAAAGATAGCTTAGAGTATACAAATGACATTCATATAGAGGAGAGAATGAATACAACTCTCTTCAATTTTCACTGCTATTTTTAAATGTTATTATTTCTTTTTTTTTTATATAAAGAAAGAAATAGACAAGGACCAGATCACTGAAAAGAGTGAAAACTGCCGAGCTCTTATTTCGATGAATAAAGGACAAATGCGATGGTCTGGTCAGGTCATTCGACATGAAAATAAGATGGAGGTATCCAACAGTATCACGTATGGTTAAGGGACCTAGAAAAGAGTCCAAGGCAGACCAAGGGAGTGCAGGCTGTTGAACATATGGGGCGAAATAACTTGTCCGAGTATCGTGCTACCAAGCATTTAACATGAAAACAACAAATTTAAACGCATAATGGAAAGTATTAAACAAAGCCAAAAATACCTTTTGATATTGTCTACTAATTGATTTACGTACGGTATTTGGGTTTAGATGTTGCTATTTTCATCAATAATGAATATACCTCTTCTACATCCATGACAGAACGGCACTGGACAGCTAAATTGGGACAGAGATGTTTCGTCTTGTAAAAACGTATTGCTTTGATAAAGTTAATTAATAATAAAAAATGGTCACTGGAATTCCAATTAGGAATGATCTCTCATGTATGACAGGCGTTATCACTTTTGATACGAAAATGACTCTGAAAGATTGATTATTGTTTCAAATGTAGGTGTTGAGATTTCATTTCATTGCATATGTGATGGTGAGAAACGCAATGTATTGCAACAGCTGTTATTTAAGTAAAAAAGCAGACTGAAGATTGATTACTTCAATATAATCTACAACAGATGGTGAAGAAAAAGTCGATGAAAGCAGTACCAATTACAAAACTCTTAGTAAGGGTGACTCTTTGAAGCTTATACTCATTCCAAAATAGATTTTTGTTGTAGAAAAGCCATTAAAACTCAGCGTCTGAATGCTTTAATTGAGAAACGACTACAAATTGCAAAGTTTGTAAGGACTTACACATATTATTTCTTTACAGACCAAGCAACGAGATTCTTACCATTGAGATTTTTACGTTGTTCATAACGTGGCTGGCTTTTTTGTCCAGAGGGGTTGATCACTGTGCCACAAAACTTAACTCACTTGATTCAATGCAATAATCTTTGATCAGATCCTCGCACCTTTGTTTCCACAAACTGTATAAATCTTAGTCGGTCACCCACTTTTCTTTCCAGAGTTAAAACTGGTGTCTTTGTGTCAGCACCTATTTGGTCCGACTAGCGCTTTGTGAAAGGGGGGCAGAGGGTGTTACGCCTTGGACTGCTACTATAAAAATGTTTTCTGTGAGATCAATAAATATAACTCTCTTCACCTTTTTTGACTAGTTGACCAAACCAGAGTACGCGGTTCCTAACAATTACTTCAATTATGTTCTNCTACTAATTAATAATTACTTACTACTGTGGTGCAGCTTTTATTTGAGGGTGGCGCTTAATTGAAACTAGGTGCTTAATAGAAAAACTAAGCAAGAGATAAGCAACTCGATTTATGTAAACTGCTTTGTAAAAGATAGCTTAGAGTATACAAATGACATTCATATAGAGGAGAGAATGAATACAACTCTCTTCAATTTTCACTGCTATTTTTAAATGTTATTATTTCTTTTTTTTTATATAAAGAAAGAAATAGACAAGGACCAGATCACTGAAAAGAGTGAAAACTGCCGAGCTCTTATTTCGATGAATAAAGGACAAATGCGATGGTCTGGTCAGGTCATTCGACATGAAAATAAGATGGAGGTATCCAACAGTATCACGTATGGTTAAGGGACCTAGAAAAGAGTCCAAGGCAGACCAAGGGAGTGCAGGCTGTTGAACATATGGGGCGAAATAACTTGTCCGAGTATCGTGCTACCAAGCATTTAACATGAAAACAACAAATTTAAACGCATAATGGAAAGTATTAAACAAAGCCAAAAATACCTTTTGATATTGTCTACTAATTGATTTACGTACGGTATTTGGGTTTAGATGTTGCTATTTTCATCAATAATGAATATACCTCTTCTACATCCATGACAGAACGGCACTGGACAGCTAAATTGGGACAGAGATGTTTCGTCTTGTAAAAACGTATTGCTTTGATAAAGTTAATTAATAATAAAAAATGGTCACTGGAATTCCAGTTAGGAATGATCTCTCATGTATGACAGGCGTTATCACTTTTGCTACGAAAATGACTCTGAAAGATTGATTATTGTTTCAAATGTAGGTGTTGAGATTTCATTTCATTGCATATGTGATGGTGAGAAACGCAATGTATTGCAACAGCTGTTATTTAAGTAAAAAAGCAGACTGAAGATTGATTACTTCAATATAATCTACAACAGATGGTGAAGAAAAAGTCGATGAAAGCAGTACCAATTACAAAACTCTTAGTAAGGGTGACTCTTTGAAGCTTATACTCATTCCAAAATAGATTTTTGTTGTAGAAAAGCCATTAAAACTCAGCGTCTGAATGCTTTAATTGAGAAACGACTACAAATTGCAAAGTTTGTAAGGACTTACACATATTATTTCTTTACAGACCAAGCAACGAGATTCTTACCATTGAGATTTTTACGTTGTTCATAACGTGGCTGGCTTTTTTGTCCAGAGGGGTTGATCACTGTGCCACAAAACTTAACTCACTTGATTCAATGCAATAATCTTTGATCAGATCCTCGCACCTTTGTTTCCACAAACTGTATAAATCTTAGTCGGTCACCCACTTTTCTTTCCAGAGTTAAAACTGGTGTCTTTGTGTCAGCACCTATTTGGTCCGACTAGCGCTTTGTGAAAGGGGGGCAGAGGGTGTTACGCCTTGGACTGCTACTATAAAAATGTTTTCTGTGAGATCAATAAATATAACTCTCTTCACCTTTTTTGACTAGTTGACCAAACCAGAGTACGCGGTTCCTAACAATTACCTTCAATTATGTTCTTTTTAATATTCGACTNTCGCACCTTTGTTTCCACAAACTGTATAAATCTTAGTCTGTCACCCACTTTTCTTTCCAGAGTTAAAACTGGTGTCTTTGTGTCAGCACCTATTTGGTCCGACTAGCGCTTTGTGAAAGGGGGGCAGAGGGTGTTACGCCTTGGACTGCTACTATAAAAATGTTTTCTGTGAGATCAATAAATATAACTCTCTTCACCTTTTTTGACTAGTTGACCAAACCAGAGTACGCGGTTCCTAACAATTACTTCAATTATGTTCTTTTTAATATTCGACTAAGATCTTAGGCCCTTTATTTTCACTTCTTACGGGGACATTTTCTGAAGACAGTCGCACTAATTTTGCCTTTGAAAGTCAAAACTAAGACCAGAATGACATGATAAGATTTATGACATCCGACAAAAATGATATAAATTAAGGAAATTGGGAATAGGCCAATAGGGGGTTATTGAAACAATATTTACAAATAATCTGGTCACAACCTAAACACACTATACAATCCTACACAAAAAAAGAAAAATCTATAGGCAGTTTGCTTCATAGGTTTATGGTTAAGTCTATGGGTTCGATGCAAAGGACGCATTTCATTCTAGTCGTTGTATGGATGGGATTTAGACCATGTTACGTCTTTCACATAGTCTATTAAAATTGGTGTTCCTCAGTCTATCCTCTACATCAATTATCTATATTTGCATGTTATTCAATTCACCAAAAATTATGCTGATGACAAGACTCTCCCTCATCATTGACGCAATTTGCTGCTGATCGAGAAATGGACCTTTAGACTCTTATCAAATGGGACAAGATTTCGCTGGTACCTTCTAAAATTGGAGTGACTAAACTCATATACTTTGGTAGAAAAAAGAGCTGGTATCTTTCTTCTGTTTACATAAATTCTAGTTGCAAGGTATCGCACAGTGAAACAATTAAACCTTTTGAGGAGAAGTGATCTTCCAAAAGACAAAATGCCAAGAGAGATCAATTTACAAACTGATCTCTTTTTGGATTTTTAATTGCAATCAATTGATTACTCCCTCTTCTCGAAAAGTGTGATAATTTCATAGGCCAGAGGGCACATAAGAGGGATTGAATTCTATGAAACCCGTTGTCTTCTTTTAGAAGGGCCACAATTGTTTTTTCAGTGACATTACTATAGTAAGCTACGATTGCGCCGAACTTGCGAGCTGGTCGGAAGCTTCCTACTTTCACAACAACAGCACCTGGACATAAATACAGGACTGCACCGAGAAGACGGGACTTGCTATTAGGGACACAATTCCAACACAAATAGAAATTATATAAAAGCAAATATGCCGTACATTCCACGGCAAAGGACTGCGCATTCCAATAGAAGCAAACAAACAAAGCATCAACTTTCTTGACGCCAGCCTTAATCTACATAAAGGCACCTACAAACCCTTTACAAAACCCGACAGAGCACTCCAATAGCTCCACCGAGAAGGCAACCATCCAGCAATAACCACAAAGAACATACCAGACGGTATCATCGGGCGCCTTTCATTGCTCTCATTTGACGAAGCATCTTACAAACAAGCAGCACCTTTATACCAGAAAGCACTAGACGAGAGCAGATACAGATCGAATCTACGCTATGAACCTATCACAACTAAAACGTAAAAAGAGCCAACCGATTGTTAATACGTGTTATCAAGAGAACCGTTCTTCTGCGCTTATCTCGCTTGGACCAGCTTAGTTTGTTGCATTTCATGTGAGTTGCTTCTCTCCATGTCTTCATTCCCATTCCCATTATTATTAATATTATCACAATTATTATTTTCATTTCCATCAATATTGTTATTGTCATAACTTTTATAGTAACCACTGTCATTGTCTTTATCAGTTTCATTACATATACATTACTGGTATTATTATTACTATTACTACCGTCATTATTAAATCCTTGTCACTATTAATATTTTAGTAATCATTGCTATTACTACAGATCTCTAGGGGGAAAATTGGAGGGAAAAAATTACTCTTCATTCTATTCTTTTCTCATTTTCCGTTAGTGGTCCCTCCAGGTTTCCATTAAATTATTTATGGTTAATATCTGGAACTGTATATGTTTTAAGGTGACATGGGAAAATAGAATCTAGCATTTGATTAATATGGATTTCAATTGCACACTCCGACTAATATATGTATTGGCCTTTACAAACAAAGCATTGTACAAAATAACTATGCAGATGAGGAAAAAATAGGTAATTAAATACAGTAATTTTTCTTCGAAAACGACAATCATCAACATATCATGATAATATATTATTAAAGCTATTTTTTCGGCAATATCAGTAAAGTTAGAAGTTACCTGACTCCTCCCTCCTTTGACCATAGATTTTTGAAATGCATAATTACACAATTTAAAGAAGGAAAAATATTAATATCACAGCGACGTTTTTTTTTTACTGATTTTTGTATTAAAATGTGTGAAATATTTCAACCAACGTGGTACTTTTACCCATATATGTATTTACACCACAGCTCTCATATTTAACCACAACCCTGAAAAAAGATTTTTATTCTCTTAAAATCCTTTTATTTTATTTTTTTTCAACAGCAACACAACCTCGTACTTAGACACATTGACCTTGAGGGGAAAAAATCTGCCTTTCCCCACACCTGGGGGGGGACAAAAAATTTAATACTGGAATCAGGCACCTAACGGGAAATTGAGCCTTTTCTTTACAATCGGTTTAGCTGGAAAATAAAGTTTACCTTAGATAAGAACAAAACAACTACAACAAAACAAGTTAAGAACAAGATAAAACAGAACATACTAACTACAAAAATTAGAAAACTAAACTAGAAGGCTTTCGTAGCCACTCAAAAGAAAATTTGTCGAAAGGTATTTCACGTGTTGGATCATTTTCAGGAAAAAGGTGAGTTAAAGTACAAGTACATTTACTTAGGGGAATTCTATGTCATCTTCTTACAACATCAATTTTGTCATAGACTAAGTGGGGTATTCAACTCTTAATGACACATAGCCGCATGTGGAGTGTAACTTTATAGACCATTATCAATAATAGAGCAGCTGATGTATAATTTTGTAGTAAATATTGTTAATTATCTCCAATGTCGTTGGCTTCTTTGCTTTTGCAATATTAAAGGATGCACATTTTTATAAACTTTGTATTCACTTTTTAAATACCTTGTGTCGGTATTCTTATTTACTAGGTTAACTGAGGAATTCTTGAGCATATCTCCAAGAAGTACTGCCAATACTGTTGCTTCACAAAAACTTTGGATGATCTCCCATAATTTCGATGACCACATTCCAGTGTCTGTTTCTGGAAATCGAACACTCCTTTCCTCTTCAAAAATTGTGGTCAGATCAAGGACAATACTTCTTCTGTTACATGAATCATCATATTCAGGGTTTGCTGCAGATATTGGTGCATCCACCACAAAATCATTTAATAGAGATGGTACGCCTTTGTCTCTTTGGGATCTCCTCTCTGTGCCACATATTTCTTCCAGAGTTTGCACGAATCATTATATTCAGGGTTTGCTGCAGATATTGGTGCATCCACCACAAAATCATTTAATAGAGATGGTACGCCTTTGTCTCTTTGGAACCTCCTCTCTTTCTCATATATTCCTACTTTAGTTTGCAAAGCTGTTGAAAGCTCTTGCAAAGAATATATATTATGCCTATCAAGAAAACTTCTGCGATATTCATTTACTACCTTCAAAAGCTCTGGCATATTACTGATGAAAGACTGGAACATTTGACATGTAATATTTACTGTTCCTAAAAATTCGCTTAAACATTTGTTCAATAAAATGAAAATGATTCACACACTGGATTAAAAACTCCCTTCTCCAGTATTTAATACAGACTTTGAATTTCGAAAACCAGTGAAAAACAATCCTTCATTCTTGCTGAGACTCTGTAGGAAAAACTTTGACATAAATCTGCCTCTTTGATATATTCTAGCCACTCTCTTTTGAAGAGGGCTTTGTTTTCCCAAAAGCAGTTTACAGGTAGTCACTAAGGACTTGGCATTTGTATTATCCATTGGCAGACCTTTTAGATTCATATGGCTGCTATATTTAGAATCAATACGCTTTTTCTTATCGGCAGGTGAAAGTGAAGGTGCGATGCAAGCGTCTTGTGGTGAAAAATTTTGTTTCTTTTTATTGGGTCTCGTTTATGCAAAATATTCCAGTAAACTCATTTTTTTTAAATTGATTACACGGATGAAGAAAACACACCAGCTGATTATATATTAATGATTATAAGCATTTCAAAATCTGAAGCAAATATATAACATGAGTGTTTCTCGTAAATATAAACTGTAAGCTGATTTTGCTGATGTTCTAACCAAACTGCTTATACAATTAGAATATAACTCTTCATATCTCACTTCGATAGAAATGACGTTAAGTGGCAAGACAGTGTTAATCTAGCTTTGTTTGCTAGAGGTAGACAAGCCACAAGAAAAGATACAATTAAAAACAAATATAGATCTTGATCAGGGTTATAATGACAGGAAAAAAGAAATAAGGAAAAAAGAAAAAAGAAAGTCGCATCCTACTTTCTTAATAGTTGATAGAGCAGTAAATTCTAAAACTCTTTTTCTTGAAACTGTGCTGCCTTCCAAGGGCAATAACTTAGGGTCAAGTCAATAATATCTTTTTTATAAACCGACTTTTAATCTCCAAGTTAGTATTTCTGTGATTGCAGGGCATTCCCCCCTGTATCGCCTCTACAGCTATGTGCCTGCTGCCCCATCTTTTATATTAACTTCATATATCTTGAATGACGACAGGTGTTGTCTGTGCTCGTCGAAAATGCGCATGATCAAGTTTTGGGTTTTTTTAAAGGCTTCAATACATTGTAAAAGTTAGATTACAAAAATGCATGTCTGATATAATCTGACCAGATGCTGAAGGTTTTCCTTACTTTCCTGTTTTTTTGTTTCACCTGCTGGTTCACACTAATTAATACGTGAATTTACGACAGCTGGCACGTATCTGTTAATGTTTTCTGTCAACAGACAATTAGCTCTTTCACAAAGAAGTTTGTGTATTTCGCAATACCAGGAGCTTTTGTGATTAATAATTCTTCAGAAAGCCGTTTTTATCACATTTCCAAAACAAGCCAACTTGCCACATCATGGTACAGTACAGGTACAGACTTGCTGCTTCAAATGTTTTCAAATTCTGGTTTTCCAAAGAGGAAGATAATTTGGTTACTAAAACAGGAAGATGGTTGAGCTGTAGATTGAATTAAAGCGGGGCTTAAAGCTTGGGTAGCAGCGATAAGAGGCCTGGACACCAGTCAGTTGTGCTGGTGTCTGCTGCCTGTCTTAGATGGTGGTAAGCAAGGCAAATGCAGGTGAATTGTTGAGAAGACGAGTTCAAGTCGCTGCTCAATGATAAGAACATATTCCAAAAGAAGAAGAAGACCGCACTGCAAATTTTGAACTGGTGGAAATTGCTCATGTATATTGAAAATTCTTTTCTTTTTTATATTTTAATGAAAGTGCTTTTTATCTTTACTTTCGCCACAAACTCGCCAGCTTCTCTTTGGAAAGGTCGTTTCTGATGTCATTTTTTCACAAAAACAAATGATATTATTGTACTGTTTATATACTGTGTTTTCTAATGTACTCAAACTAACTCAATTCAGTACTTATATAATAGTTTCCATTCCTCAGGAAAAGCCACAAACTGAGACAAGAAACAGTAAAAATTCACACTCCATTGGTGTCCTTTTAGTTTTTCTTCCCAAGAACCTGTTTTTTCAGGTAAAATTCCTGATAATATTTTTGGAACAATAATCCATTAGGTGTACTTCGACGACAATTTAATCTCAATGTTTTCGTCATCAATCGCTTCATAAGTGAAATTTGCATCGTCGCTGATTCAACAAAATTTATCTGTCCTGCTCTGATAGCTGATTTTGTAGCACTTTTTAATTTGATAATCGTAGACATGGTGTTGATTTAGTAAATAATAACATCAAGAGCAACAGTTACAACGGGTTATGTAGGTAGTGATCAACTTCAGTTACAGGGGTCTCAAGGGCTAGAAGAAGAAAAAGGAGAGGAAGAAAAAAAAGCAATTCTAACTATAATCCAAAAAATCATAGAGACTTTACTGGAAACAGTTCTCTTTATATAAATGTAGGATCATTTAATTCGCCCATTCTGTAATTAGAAGGATATGGTGCAAAATAGTAGTAAAATGTTAGAATTAAACGGATGACGTTTCAAAAAATATTATTATTTCTTAATTACTTAATTATTATTGAATGGCGGAGCAATACGAGCCCACAAAGGACTCAGAGGATGAAACCCCATTCAACACATTTGACTCCCAGCCCGATAAGGGTAAGCTGGGTGCATGCATCACACACAAGTGTATGCGATATTGATGTTAATTAAAACAGCACATTACCTTGCAGGTTGGGCCTGATTAAGTTTCCCAGTTGAGGTGACCCATTCTGCTTAAAACGGTCTCCGTAGCGAGGCTTCACCCAAGACCTTCTTCTTCTTCTTCTTCTTGTGCCAAAGTGTGAAAAAAGGAATAAAGAAAAAGTGGATGACAGATGAGATCCTGGACAAGATGAGTTCCAGGCAAAAGATTTTTGATCGCAGCAGCGCAGAATATGAGTATCTCACAAGAGAAATCAAAACGAAGTGCAGGGAAGCGAAGGAGACTTGGCTCAATACGAGGTGCGAAGATTTCGAAAGAGGCAAGTACACCGAGTCCACCTCAGTGTATAGGAAGATAAAAGAAATGACTGGCTCTAAAGGATGCTTCTCTACATGATGCATTAAGTCAAAAGATGGCGAAATCATAATGGAAAGAGAGAAAATCCTTGAAAGGTTGACGGAGTACATACGTGAGCTCTTTGCCGATGAAAGAGGCCACAAATAAGAGATTCCAAAATCTTTTGAGGGCCCAAGGATACTAAGTTCCGAAGTCCGTGCAGCATTAAGCAAAATGAAAAAGAACACAGCAGCTAGTCCCGATGAGGTAGTGCTCGAAATGATTTTAACACTTCAAGATTTCGGCATCGAGAAGCTCACAGAAGTTCTAAACGACATTTACGACAGTGGAGACATTCCAGAAGACCTCAGTAAGTCGATCTTCATAGCCCTTCCAAAGAAGTCTGGAGCAACTGAATGTGAACTACACCGAACAATAAGTCTAATGAAACACGTGACAAAAGTTCTCCTCCGAATCCTTATGAATCGAGCAAGAAACAAGATGAAGCCTGAGATAAGCAAACAACAGTTTGGACTCGTCGAGGACGCCGGTACAAGGAAGGCTATCATAATAATGCGGATGCTTTCGGAAATAGCCATCGAAATGCAAAAGGATCTCTACGTTTGTTTCATAGACTACACCAAGACATTTGATAAAGTACATACAGAGCTCTTCGACCAGCTGCAGAATCTGAATGGCAAAGGACGCTTTCGAGACGTTCGGGAGAATACAGAAAATTGAAAAATTTCGATGTGTACCAAAGTCAGAATATTAAACTGTTACGTGTTCTCCATCCTCAACTATGACAGTGAATGTTGGACAAATTCAAAAGAAATGGAAAAGTGCATTGCAGCAGCTGAGATATGGTTCTTCAGGAGAATCCTTAAAATTTCCTGGACAGAGAGAGTATCAAACGACGAGGTGTTAAGACGAGCAGGCGTCGAGCGTTCTCTCCTCAAATTAATCGGGAAAAAATAATTGGATTTCCTGGGACATATCATGCAGAAAGAAGGACTGGAAAATCTTAGCATCACGGGAAAGATCGATGGAAGGCGTAGCAGACGGAGGCAGAGGTTAACATATATTGCCAGTATCAGCAAGTAGACGAATCGAACTGAGCAAGACATATTGAAGGCCACCAAAGACCGGAGGATGTGGAAGTCTATGATCACCAACGTCCTTGCGGGATATGGCACATGAAGAAGAAGAAGTACCCCACCAATCAATTCAGATCAGAGGGTATACGTCTTATGATGCTACGCCACTTGCTGACAGTAAAAGTCAGTACCTGGTGTAATTATCAGGGCAATTTGACTACACAGGCCAGGGGGATCAATGTACCTCTGCAGCAGTACTAGGCTGTACTAAGTTAAGCCGGCCAACTAAGGCAAGTTCAACTTTTCCCACTGTTCCCGCCAGGCTTACCCGGCTCGACTAGGGCAAGTGCGCTGCTCCCTGAGGAATTGTCAGGCAACCTGCTGGTCTGGGCACTTTCCATCTGCCCTTTATTATTATAAAAATTTTTTTATTCAACGTAACAAATAGCTTTCACGTTAAAAAATGGTACAATTGAATGTGAATCTGTGCTTGTTCAATTATTCGTTTTTTGTTTTCAGTTCCTAACAGATGTAGAGATTAGTGCGTTTGTGGGACAGAAAAGAAACACAACAAACTCAAAATTGCTATGGCGCCACGCTTCGAACCAACTCAATCTCTGTCACCAAGCACGTTATCAATATCAAAGTACAAAATACCTTTGCTAGGACTAATAGGACGATCCTAGAAGAAGTATCCCTCAAATGTAACTCAGAAAAAACTTACGACTCACGGCATGGTAAATCTCCTACATCAATACTGTTTTTTTTGTTACTTCAGTTCCAAGTGGCTAATAACAAGTAAAGCTTATTCATAAATTTCTCATGTTTATACCGAACATCTCCTTGACCTATTTTGTAGATATCAGGGAATAGCGTATTTCAAATTTTTAATTACAAAATGCATTAACTTAAATTGTCATTGTTCGATATATGAATTAACATGGCATAGTCAATGGCTTAGGGTCTATGTCAACAAAATACCTTTGCTAGGACTAATAGGACGATCCTAGAAGAAGTATCCCTCAAATGTAACTCAGAAAAAACTTACGACTCACGGCATGGTAAATCTCCTACATCAATACTGGTTTTTTTGTTACTTCAGTTCCAAGTGGCTAATACCAAGTAAAGCTTATTCATAAATTTCTCATGTTTATACCGAACATCTCCTTGACCTATTTTGTAGATATCAGGGAATAGCGTATTTCAAATTTTTAATTACAAAATGCATTAACTTAAATTGTCATTGTTCGATATTATTTCTCTAGCACAGTTGTAAATTTTAATGTTGATGGACATTCCAGTTCTTAACGTCAGCACAACTTTAAGATTTATTACCTTCATTTTTTCACTGGAAAAATTTTTTCAAAACACTCATTTATCGTCTAAGCTGATCAAAATGTAAGTAGAGACCATTGTGGAGACCATTTCGATCGTTCTAGGGTTGCTATTTACCCCTCTGTCTGGAAAAGGCTTCAAGCATATTAAAAGCAGCCCATGTACCGAAACTACCTCCTTTTTCATACTGGAAGTGACAACCACAAATTTTCATGATGTTGGTTTACTGATAAATAAAGACCTCAACCCAAATTTTGAAAGGATATCGGAAAGAATCTGAAGTATTTTAAGTTTTAATGTCATTTTTCCCGGTTACTGGGCTCGGATGATGCCCTTCAAAGGGAATTGGTCGTAGCAGTGAAAAATGTCTTGCTCGGATGCTCTTCCAGACGCCAACGAACGGCTTTTTTGTCTGTTAAGTTTCAAAGTCTCATCAACCACTTTGGGAAACGAACTTGGAACTTTAGGTTGAATCTGCACTGACCGTTAAGCAACGACGGTTCCTCATAAGATCCAAACAGGGTTTTTTCTGACGTCATTTTCCACTTGGAGCTCAGGTGGTGTCCTTCAGAGGACAGTGAGGTATTTGTTGACCTTCCTAACGCCACCCAATGGGTTTTTCTCTTTTGTAAAGTTCCAAATTGATTTCACTCGCTCCGGGAACCGAACAAGGAACCTCCAGGTTACGGTGCAACTGTACTAACCAATAAGCCACGGCCAGTCCCTTGGATGCAAACAGTATAAAAACCAAATAGATTGATAATAACAAAATATCTACAAAAGAATGTTCGTTAATTGCTCGAGATCTCCAGGAAGTTGGGGGGGGCACAGAAACAAGTACAGCTCATGAATTATCAAACATCTGGAAATAAAAATCACATGGTGGAGATTAAAACGTCTAAAAAGAAAAACAAAGGGTAGATATTGAAAAGCTAGAGAATACAGTCACCAGACAAAAGTAGTCAGAAAACAGTGGAGAAGTAGGGCTTTGAAAACCTGCAAGAACAATAGGACCACATAAAAAAATCGTGCTTAATTGTAGGGCGAAAAAATCCTTGATATCAGATTAATAGAAAAATTCCATGGCGATGTCACCTTAAAGATCTATCAAATAAACAAGCAAAAGCTATTGAAAAACCAAATACTGAAAAAAAAGGAATTAAAGAGAAATAAAAATAAATATAAAATAAATATAAATAAATATATTTGTATATAAATATATATAGATAAATATAAAAATAAATAAAAATAAGAATAAAAACCAGGATGAGAATATTTTGAATGAAAAAATAGACAAATCACCAGCTGAAAGAGAAGTAAATAAAGATGATTCAAACAAGTATTATCAAGCAATCGGAACCCTTAATCACAAAGAACCAAAGAAGCACCTCATCGCACAAGGAGATGATGGCAGCATTATTGGCTTTGAGAAAAAAGATAGCTGTAATCAACAAACATTTCAACAACAGAAAAATATTCACGATGAAAACAAAAGAATTACTCCCAATATCACCGTGTGAAGTGAAAATACCCTTTGAAAGTGTAGAAATACAGATGATAGCAGAAAGTTTAAAGAGCAGAATGTGTAAGAGACTGTAACCTAGATGCGGAATTTGTAATGCAGTGGCCAAACTAGGAGCAATATGGAATGCAGAGGGGAATGCTAGGAGAGATCGAAGAGATAAAACCTCTTTAAAAATCAGGGAAAAAGCCAGGATCATCCTAAAATCTAGGACCAGTCATACTGTAATCTGTACCAAAACATTGCTTGTCCTCTGTATGATAAGGTGTTGAAACCACCGCAACACTATATTCCCAATAGGAGAGGCAGCATACCAAGCAGATCGAATCACAACCAAATAGGTTTTTATGGTGAAGATTCTACCAGAGAAAGCTCTAACATCCAGCAAAAACAAAACCTAGCTTGCACTTTGATAACATAAGCCAAAGATAATTACTTAAAGACATGCAGGAAATACTTGAACAAATCATATTCGTTTTGATAACATATACAAACTTACAAACAAACATACAAACTCTATATTCCAAAGAGAAAATGTAGAATTGTGAAAACCACTCTCCACGTCCAAGGCCTTTTGTTGAATCTGGCTATACTAGGCATTAGCGGAAAGCGGGACAGTGAGGAATGGACTTGATGTAATACAAGGTGTCTACGGTTGCATTAAGGTAAGCCCCAAAAGCTATGAACTTTTTCTGACTTCAAGGCAAAAGAAGAACATCAGTCGTCATCCAGGCTAAAGGCAAAATGCAGTAGGAATACTAAAGGGAGTCAGTAAGGCTAATTGACCAACAGCGAGAAACAATAACTAGTACACCCATTTCTTTACAAGGATACAAGGATAAAGAAACAAGCCCATCCACGAAAGCAATGAATGCAATTTGTGATTTTGGCTTTGTTACTAACCTAATGGTGCTAATCTAAGTGATACTAATGTTCTTTTAGAATATCTATCTGCAACAGAAAGCATAAGAAGAGCTTCCTTCTTCAACTAAACAGATTGTAGCCTAGTAGGAATGAAGCAGATAGACATTCTGAAAAGACATGACAACTATTGCGTTCTCATACACAATGAAGGAAGTCTGAAAATATTTTTCTCCTGAAATTCTGTCAAGAGATCAATAATTGATAAAACTTGGCTGATGAATCCTTAGTCAAATTTTTAACAAAAAGTGTGTGTGTTTTACTGAAATGATGAATACAGCTGTCATCTTTTGTCCATAATTAAATGAAAACATGAGTAATAAATTTTAGAAAACACACAGCTTATCTTGGCTAATGGAAAAAAGTGTTTTTCTGTGATTCATTGTCGGCTTAAATTGTCACAAAACCTATTTAATGTAAGCTGTATCTTATTGTATTCAGAACCAAACCACAGAAATAAGACTATATCCATGATCTGACATTTTACTAAGAATACTGTTTAAAGTGAACATAAGCGTAATTAATTTCAGTTAAACTGTTTGTTCTTTAAGCAAAGGTTGCCTTAACACTGATTCCCATTGATTTCAAAATCATTGGTTCGAATTGTAGTGATACTCATCCAACTGGAATAGCTGTGTTTTTAAGTAGTTCACGCCAGGATTTTGTAGGTTGGGGTTTTATGAAGTACATTGGTATGTCAACAAGGTAGTTTTAACAAATTGTGGTCAAATATTTGCAAATTTTAATTTATTAAATTCCCAAATATTCCCTAACTTTATGTGGTGTTAAATATTAAACAATATTAGATAATGTAAAAAAAATTATTTATATCATAGCTTATTAACTAAATTTTTGAAATGATTTAGTATTTTAACACTACAATAACTTTTATTTAAGTTTAACGTTTTGATTTCAAGCTAGTTTCAAAGTCTGAATCTAAGCTTAAATCTGGGCGATGCACATACACTCTAAGAGGCTACATGTTGATAACAGTGTTGATAACAGATATTTATATATTTTATTGTATATAAAAGTACTGAAATGTATATAGTCTCGGTAACTATTGTAATAATAATAATAATTGTAATAATTTTAAACTTCAAGGGTATATTTTTTCCATGTTATCACTTAATACAATTGTATGCCCTGTATACATTACATCATTACCCTAAGAAATACCACTCACTATCAAGGCATGGTATCAAGGACGCGCAGAGTAACGTAGTCACCAATAAAGGAGGGGAGGCTGTTCCCATGTCTTACTACGTTGACAGAATATGTAATATGTGGTTCGAATTACCACACATATGATCTTCTTTATGATATATGAGATTTCGCTTTTATCGTAACTTATTTCCGCTAACATCTTCGCTACCGAATGTGTACTCTTTCCGATTGCTCCTATCGCGCCAATGCTTAAATTGACAAATATAACTTTTTGATAATTTTTGCCTAGAAATCTTAGCAGAAATTCATATTTTTCTGATTTACGTTTCGAATTCACTTCAATATTTGTTTCAAAGCCGATTGTAAGTTCTAGAATATAAATCTTTCCTTTATCAATTACTAACAGATCAGGGCGATATGTATCTCCGGTAATAATCACTTTTTGATAATTTTTGCCTAGAATCTTAACAGAAATTCATATTTTTCTGATTTACGTTTCGAATTCACTTCAATATTTGTTTCAAAGCTGATTGTAAGCTCTAGAATATAAATCTTTCCTTTATCAATTACTAACAGATCAGGGCGATATGTATCTCCGGTAATAATCGATGGAGAATTGTAATTATCAATATCACAGTAAACTTTTGCATTTTTCTTATTCGAAGATATGAAGTTTGCAATATTTTTTAAAACCGAGTCATGCCTCCAATTATAACGTTTTTCGTTCAACGCTGTAATACATCCTTTAATAACATGCCCGAGAGTTTCTGTAGCATTACATAAGGAACAGGCAGATGATTCTCTTTGTCCCCATTTTAGCATATTTTAATTTTAATTTTATGATAATAATAATAATAATAATTGTAATAATAATGATAATAATAGTAATAATTATAATTATCATCATCATCATAAAAGAAATAAATACCAAGTCTTTTGTTTTGGTTAGTAAAATCACCTTCGATCAATTTTCATGTTAATCTGAAGACAATTTAGAGGCAGTTAGAGGTCTACCTCGAGGAAAATTAAGATTCAGTTTCTAAAGAAAAGGAGTTGTATTTTCATCTTTGTAATAGGTCTCCGTACAGCTAATAAGAACCTGCGAAAAGTCTGAAAGCAGTACTTTTCCTTCAATTTTTGACATTTATAGTTCCTCTCTCTTGCTGAGAAATATTTTTGAGTTCATTTAAACTTGAATGTTAATCAATAAGCGTAGACACATCTATAAAAAAAGTTACCATTTTTATATGAATACCATTATATGACAACCATTAGTTTTATCCTTTTTTTGAAGGTCCCTATGCAACCTTTAATAATTCCAGTGTAATTTGATTCTTGTAATGATGATTTATCAAAAAGACTTCTTAGCCCATACAAATATCATTTTATTTTATAACTGTTGAGAATCTGGTAAAGGATGATATTGAAACTTTTCCTCAGAATTAAATACAAAGGGTAGAACCTTCGCCATGAACAAGGCTGTTAGTATTTGAGAGGTGGAACAGTATTGCTAATGATCATTATTTTCAACTTATCTTTATTGAACTCTGTTTTTATCATTCTTAATCATTACATTCACAAATCATTAACAAGGGTGTGACGATATACAATATTTTTGCTTGATAGTCAAAACAGAAAAGTACTTGCAGACAGTTGACTGAACTCGATCAAGAGCAGGTATACAAGAATAATATTTATAATTGTAATAACACTTTAAGTTTACTTTTATACTTTAGTTTACATCACCACTCATAATGATTGGAGAATTTACTTTTTATCATACAATAGTGGCCCTCAAATCTCTTTTTGCTTTCGAATATCGAACAGAGGATGCAAAACTGAATTGTAAAGCCAACTTCCTAATTTTTTTCTCTATTAAACTTCAAAAATAATACGGTTGTTTTTACCTTACTTTTATCTGCAGCTTAGAGATCTTAACGTATTGATCATCTTGTTTTTGTTTCTGTAAAAAATTTTGGATGAGTCAACTGGACGTTTCATTTAGATGTGCGAAAGCCAGTCCGTCTTTGGTTCATTTGTCATAATAGCTATTAATTGAAATGCATAACCATGCCTCGCTCTCATTCTGTATCGTATAAACGTAATCGCATACTGTCCAAATTCAAATGCCTGAAAATCGGGAGACGTAACAAAATACAACTCGGGGTTTGCTCTGCAGATTTCACTCTGAAATAAGACGTTTTTCGGCTTAAAATCAACCTTTACAGAGAATGATATTAGTGATTATAATAATCTATAATAATATTAATTGATAATATAATTCATAATTTTGTTTGATATTTTGATCTTACAACAAAAACTAGAAAATGATAGAAGTATCTGACATGTTCTTCCGCGTCTAGATAACATAGAATATAAGAACCTACTCTCGGCTGATTTCAAAACCAAAATGGAGTAATGGAAACAACGCGAAGAAATGAAAAAAATAAGACAAATTGACCAATTTCTTAAGGAATCTGGAGATTTCTTTGAGAATCGGGACATTTCAATGAGAATCGGGAGATCGGGACTTGAACTCCAAAATCGGGAGACTTGGACCAAATGTAATAGCCACGCAGAGTTTACTTCTGCAAGGTTAAACAAAAAAGGATATTTAAAAATTTACTATTAGGTCCAATTTTCACCGTAATCTGTTAGTTAACTATTAATTGACTAGTCCATTAAGTGACTAAAGTTTGTGCTGTATCTGTCCAAGGCTTTGAACAAAAGCAGTTTGCAAAGAGAACGCAGAGGTTTAAAAAGTAAGAGAGGAAATGGTAATGACTGTGGTGACGTCATTTTTCTTCAGACGAGGGAAGTAAGGAATACATTTTGAAACTACTTCTTACGTACAATCTGAACTATATCCCCAAACTACGTCTCATTATTGATTCAAATGACTTTACTAATATCACAAAAATAGAAAAGATTTTTAATTTTTTTATCTGGGTGCTGTTGTTATCATTTAATATCAGCAGCATTGTAGATATCAATAAAATATGAGTCGATCAATTACAATAAATTATAATAAATTATATTATATTATATTATATTATTTTATATTATATTATATTATATTATATTATATCATATTATATTATATTATATTATATTATATTATATTATATTATATTATATTATATTATATTATATTATATTATATTATATTATATTATATTATATTATATTATATTATATTATATTATATTATAAGTTAAGAGGTCCAGAAAACTCATGGTTTTCGTAAATATCAAAATATTGTTATGTTAATACTTCTGAATACTTTTCTTAAGTAACCTAATGCTCTTCTTTGCACACTATTCACACAAAAGGAAATGATTACCACTACTTGTTTTGGTATACCACAATACGTGATAATGGAAAATAAAAGAAGCGTACAATGGAGTTATAGAAACTAAAGCAGTACAAAAATAGAAATATATAAAAAAGAATCCTCCCTCTTTAATTAAAGATACACAGGTGCAAATCATTGCAATTTATCTGGTTTTTTCAAAATATTGGAGCAAATTTGCGTCCAAACGTTATTTTCAACATTAGCAACAAACACTTATTCCTAACATTGCAAACTTCTGAAACTATTTTTCAACTGAAACACATTCTTTATAAAGTTGCATTGCCCAAGGAAAATTCAATCTTCACTTGTTTATCAAGGATTCTTTGTTTCCTGTTTATATTTTTCATAATGGTTTAACTTATAATCCTGGTTTACCAGCTTTTTTCTTCAAGTATAATATAGTAATATATGTATATATATATATATATATATATATATATATAGTATTAAGAGTAAACTCCACACAGCCAGATTTTAAGGCTTCTATTTTGAAAAAGTAATTTAAAAAAACCCAACAAAACTCTTACATCACAAACAAATTATACACCACTCGAGACGCAATACATAAACAAAGCCATAGAAGAAGTGCTACAGAAATTCAGATAAGCTGACAGACAAAGAGGTCCCGAGCTTGTGACCGGCAGTGGCAGTTACATATATATATATACATATATACTACAGTTACATATATATTACTTATATATTTATATAAGTAATAAAAAACACATCTTGGTCGCTCGTCTTGCAGTTTTTGCCATTGTGGATGTCTTCTCGTTATTTTATCCGACTTCTTTTTTGCCCATTTACCGATTTAAAATTGCGACCTAATTAGCGCCCATTATAACCATCAAGTGTACTTTGAATGACTTTACTGTCCAACGAGGACCTTTGATAAATAAATACAAATCCAACAGCAGCTCTTACACGTGGAACACGGATAAAAGATATTACGATGCGAAATAAAAGCATACTTGAAAATAATTACTCCCAAGAAATAAATGCTCAAGACCATTATCTACAGTTAATAGCCAATGCTCATTTAAAGATTTTGCGTTTAACAAGTAGAGATTTTCATTTTTTATGTTAAAGTACTCTTTGGTGTATCATTACTGTGGTGTTAGACAGCCAGGTATGTTGAATTATTAGAAATTTTAGGGAATTCTGATGGCAACTAATCAAAGTTAACTTTCGCTTCATAGTAACCTTATCATTTGAAAATATCAGTGCGTTACACCAATTAAAATGTAAAAAACCGATAATCTCTCTGAGTACCTTTCGATCCGCTGTACCTTTATCAAGATCAAGATAATGAGATGAAAGATCGGAGCATCGTGTTTTGTCCTTTGATATTTGCATCATTTAAAGATACGCGTTGAAATAATGCTTTCCTTATCTCTGCAACTCAGTTTTTAACTTCCAAACTTATAGACACCTTCTTTGGACACTGTTTTAGCAAAGAATTAAAAGAGATAAACAGACGTATGATAAAGTAATAATAATAAAAATAACGATGATGATTATAATAATAGTTTTTTCTTATCTCTTTGTAACTCAATTTTAATTTTATTAATTTGAGTCCATTTTTGCCTTCTCTGCACACGATTTTAGCAAAGCATCAAAAGAAATTTCTTATTTCAGGACCATTATACAACCTTGTATAAATTACCCTTCATTATTAATCTAAAGGTCATTCCTGTTACTTATAAACACTGAAACACTATAACTGAAATCTGTAGAGTAGGTGACATTTTTTACTTCTTGGTTCAAGCACCAATCGTGACTAGCTAAAACAATCCAAGATCTCCCCTATCACTAAAACATCAAATATTAATCTCCATCCTTAAAAAAGTTCATTTTGGTCAATTTTTTCCTCTTTCTTTGATCAAGATCCAAGCACTAGATAATACATAGTAAATTGTTTTTGATCAATGATCAAAATAATAGAGGTGAATCGGATGGAGCCAGCATGTTTTGTATTTGGAGAGAACAAGCTTTGAAATATCCTTTTGACAACGAGCGTAATTGGACAAAAAATGCAGCTGGATTTCATCGGCGAGGAGCAATTTTTAATGATAAAATTAAGTACATATTTACAAACAAGCTGAAAATAATCCCAATGTATATATCACTCAAAAATATTATACAGCCTGGTTTTATTTTGATCCATATATTTCTTCTTAGAGAAATGGTGAAAAGTATATTAATTAATGTCGTTTCAAACAGTTGTTTCTCTACTATTAATCGTAGGTATATCACAGAAATCGAGTTTGCTTGTTACTGAACTTGTTCCTCTATGCTTTTGTGTCAAAGAAATCTTTGTGATAGATCCAAAGCAGGTGGCTTTCTCGGTCATTTCATCAGCAATGATGTCTATATTGTAATTTTGCTTCTGTGAATACCTCTACGTTATCTTGTTATATTCAAATGGAAAGTGTAGATGTTGTGAACATGAAATATCATTAAATAATTTGTAGAAAAAGAGAAAAGCTCCAATTAATGGTTGGTGATCCCAAATAGCCTTGAGGAATAAAATTCATTTTGGTGACAATCAATGGTAACAATCAGGAAAATGGTTGAAATAGCTTTTGACACTTGGATGGTAATAACCATTGGTGTATTTCCACGTTTTTGCAAACAATTAATACAAAAACACTGAAAGTGAAAACCATGTAATTTTAGAGATGAGAGGGAAAATTCTAATGTCCTAAGCTCGATTAGAATCTGTATCTCTGATTTCGTCAACACCAGTTAAGTGAAAAATTAGATTTGAGAAATAGTCTGGTTAGGAAAGTAATTCCTGTAATGTCAGTCATTCTTGTCAAAATCTCTTGGAAAGTGATAGTATTTTTCATGTGTCTAGCTTTGCCAACAAAGAGGGCCAACGAAAATGGGCAGTTATATCTTGTAATTTGTTGAATAAGTACTGAAATATTACACTGTGGTAATTTCCAGTAATACGAACCCACAGCATGGTGTGAACAAACTTAATTAATATTCATACCATGAGGAACGTTGAAAGGATTAGTTATTGTTCAGCTTATTGATAATGGACAAAACAGTTAGCATGGTTTGGAGGCAAATTTTTTAAGAAACGTATCAGAGAGAATCGCTTTTTGCTATCAAGGTCCAAAACAAACCAAGACGAAATCTTCATAAGCAAATCGAAAAGAAATATAATCTAAATCTTATGCTGTAAACTGATTTGCTAAAGAAAAAATTCAAAATATTTCACGGCAATGTTTAAATGAGGGTTAGTTTTTCCTCGTGGAGGTTTGAAAAGTTCCAAATAATTCAACATGCAACTGGAACATGCTTACAGTTAATATGTCATCTCACAATCAAGAAAAACAGTGAAGTATTAACATTCATTTAAGTGAATGCGCACTGCGACTTGGCCACACGTAAATAAAAAGTCTATGCGCATGCGCAATAAAGAAGATAAAAACCGACAAGAGTAAATGGAAAATAAGAATTTTACAAACATTTGGTAACAACTTATTGTCAGTCTCTGTTAAAAAAGAGTTCATTTATTCCACAAATGAGATTATTTAGCACTTGACCATATATGTTACCAAACTATCTATTTACCTGTCCATCGACGTTGACGATCATGCCCCACCTCCCCCCTAAAAAAAATGTCTTTGTTCTTTGTATGTTGGATGATTTCACTTCCTGACCAAGATTGACCCTTTCCTCTCCTTATGCTAGCCCCATAGCCCTGTCGTTACCAAACACATGCACATAAACACGCACCGTTGCATAAACACAGGCACACACAAAAGCCAAACACACACATACACACACACAATTTCACTCTTGTATACCAATCAAACTACTGTCGCAGCAGAAATCGGATTTTTGTAAGTACATGTGGACGCTTCACAATGACTATTTGTGTGCACGTGTTCACCTGGCCAAATGGTACCCGATAAAAGAAAGCGAAAAAGTAATACCTTTGCGCAGAGAAAACATTTTCATAACGATGGAAGGTAAAAATTAAAATCACGGAAATTCTAAGAAAAGTCACAACAGGGCTTAAACGACTAGGCGTTTTAAAGTTGCATTTTGATACGGTTTCATTGCAAAGCACTTTATCTTCCATTGGGTTTTCTGCTTGAAAACTGTTGTTTTTGGATTAATAGATTACAGAAGATTAAAGGTTGGGCTATAGGGCGTAAGCCTTGTAATAACGAGAAAAAAACTCAAATGAAGAGACGTTATCAGCTGCAAGTCAACGTGAATGGTTACCGGTAGCAGTGAAATAAGCCAAGTTCCAATTTCCCACGCTAGTGTGGGGTCAGCCTTCCAAATTTATTTTTTATTATTTTGAATTTATCTTTTAAAAATTATTGGTCTTAAAATGAAAATGGGCTTTTCCCTTTGACCTTTTTTTATCGTGTTGATTCATTTTTTACAGTATCATTCCTCTGTTTATCAATTTTTTTTAAAATGACTAGATTATTTCAATGAATTTGTTTTGAACTCAATAGGAAATCAATATAGTCTTACAAATGAAGTTCAACGATGGAAATTATGTTATTTTGGTCATATATCTAGAAGAGATGGTTCCAACTTGGAGAAATTAATCATGCAAGGAAAGGTTGAAGGGAGTAGGAG
>RDPX01000329.1:125391-141560 GCA_003991215.1 Morbakka virulenta
CAAACAGACAAAGACTTTAAGGAGTCAACTATACTGGACTATTTGTAGAATACATTTTGTGATGCAGGCAAATGGAGAGTTAAAACTGTGCTTCTATCAAAAAGAAAGCTGACCAAATTTTATATTTTTGTTCTGTCATTGATAACTTAAGGGTAATTGCAGCAACATACTAAAAACTTTTGAGTTCACAAAAACTATTTTTAACTAAACCAATTCATAGTTTTGAACCAAATTTCTGTCCCATGTCCAGTCAATGCCTACTAAACATTTGACAGAAATTTGCCTGAAGAAACTAATCAGCAAAAGGATGGATCAGACTGCTATAAAATTCCTAATTTCGAATTTCTTTTCACCCGATGTCATGATCGACTGCATAATTTACTGACTGCATATTTAACATTGACATAGTTGCCCACAGTTACTGTCATTCCAATAACTGTACTCCTGCTGTTGTAATCCATATTTAAGCTGCTAGTTGCCAGCTTCTCACTTGAGGTGTTATCAAGTTTTGATCGCGTTTTCACTGAATAGTAAAAGTCAATTGTTTCACAATTCGTTCTCTTTCCGTTTTCTAACTTGAGTCCCTGATAAGACGTCTCGGCATATACAACAAATCGCTCACTCAGCAGGATCATTTTGGTTTAATACTGCAAAACTGTAGCTTTAATACGGATTAGGTAAGATTCTTTTCACCATCTTTAGATTTAAGGGCCTAGTTCACCTATTACAGCAATACTTACACATGCAATAACAGCAAGTGAAGTTGTTATTACAGGAATGAAAAGAAGCCAAGGGAAAATGAGAGTTTCTTACACGACCAGTACTGGTAAGTGCTCAAACACTTCTGCATTTTCTTCCATAACTACAAATTCAACACCGAATTTCACGCTGTTAGCTCAATTTCCAAGTTATTGACTAACTACGGGAGAGGATCTTGATCCATCGTGGGGACGTATTTTATTTTCGAGGAAAGAAAAGAAAAACTTCTTTTCTGCAAATAAATTTCCTTCTGTTTGCAACCTTCTTGCTAAAGTTGCTAGTAAACAAGCGCTACCAAAGGAAATAAATGAACTTTCTATAAATGAAATTGAAACATTCACGACAGATCAGTTCTGTTCGAGACGATTTATAGTAAGAGAACGTTCTATTGTTTTGATTAACATGGAAACGAACCCAGGGAAACCCATTAAAGAAGTTGAAACCGGAATTCGTGTAGATGCAGCTACTCGCCTTCATAGAAACCCACAAGATAAGGCTTTACGCACGCACATTTGCTCAGTGAACAATGAAGCCGTTTTAAAGGTGTTATTCACGGCAAAGGACATTGGTATTCAAACAGCAGATGCTGCAAAAGCTGCAAGGGAGACACTACATGGAACTAAAACCCGATTTGTTCAACAAGTTCAAAGCCAGCCTTGTCGTCCATCTGCAAAACATCGAGACAAGAAAATAGCTCTAGAACCAGTGACCACAATACATAGCAGTGAAATTTTTGAAATACTACATACATTCTTTCCTAAATAAAGGAACTTGGAGATTCGCAGAAAGCAGCAGACAGAGCAAAAGACGTCATTCTATCAAGAAGATCCATTTTCTTCAATCAGTGTTAATACAAAAAAGAATAGTACCGAAATGAAAGTTGCCCGTGACATTCAAGGTACTAAACGATTCATGAAACGTGATACTGTAGCAACTGGTAATTTTCTTTCAAGAACGTACTGGGAAAAGACAGGATGGTTCCATCTGGATAAGATTTCATGAAGGTAAGAATTGGCTAGCCAAAGTAAAGTATCAGCCATGGAAACTTTTGTAACCAAAACAACAGCCTCACATACAATCCATAAATATGATATTCATTTTATTCATTCTAATTTGCCTGATTTGTATCTGCTAGGACATATAGCTACAAAAGAAATGGGCATCTCTTTGGTCAAAGTCAGAAACTCAATCTAGTCTTTCAATGCTATCACCTAAACTACGATAATCAAATGAGAGAAAAATGCATATTACTCTTCAACCAGTTTCTTGATCTATGGAAGGCTAAACGTGAAATGCCTGACTGAATTTGAACTAGATATCAATTTGAAATTAAATTCTTTAGCAATTTTTTTGAGGCTGGCCACTTTCTCATTTGGCTTTTCGGGAAATTGGAGCAAGGTAGGGTCAATTTCAGAGGCGTAAATGAACTGAAGCAAATACTAGAAAAATCATCAATGAAGAGAAGAAAGAGAGATGGAGCAGGAATAAAACCTTGGCAAACCCCAGTGTTACTCATCAAGTGTAATTCCATTCAGTATGATACAGATTTAACGATCAACGAGAAAGGAATAAATGATACCAAAGAGCCCTTCTTTACAGAAGTAGGTACAGAGTTATTATTGTTAATGGGTAAACCAGCTTTTCTCTACAAAAGATGCTAGTATCTTTAATATTGTAAAGGACAGTAGGTCGTAAACTTTTACACTCTTGGGTACCTCTTGGGAGCCTCACATTGTGATGTGTGCCCCAACATAAATGAAAAATTAGAAATAAACGCAGCTTAAAAACAACTAAAGCAGTAATGATGTATAACATGTAGTATATATATATACTGTATGTAAAATACACACAGTACTACACATCCTGATATAATGGATTGACTATGTTAATCAAGTATCATTATAATGAATAGACTATATTTTTGTCCATCCTTAATTTTTCATGCAAACATGTTTATGTATTAGAGAGTTAGGTTGTGGTAATGTCCTACGCCATTCATCTCTAGAGAAAGTCGTGCAAGGTATTTACTCTTTTTCATAAGTGTTTTTGTTTGCATACGGAGAGAAAATTACCTAAAGTTTAAATACAAAGGTACGAAAACCTGACATGTTTGTTATTCGTACGTCTGTTCAAAAGTCTAAACAAAACCTTCCAAAATATTTTATATTTTGCAAGGTTCTGTAAAATAATTATTCTCACACAGTACCAACCATCAGGTTACCAGGTGATAATACCATTGTTTCTGAATAAACAACACAGATAATAGTGTTAGATATAATATAAAATATATCTTTTGTACTTAATAGGCTGTACAATGGTGAGGAATGTAAAAGAGCTCTTATCTATCTAGGGTTTATTAATTTTGGGGTTGCTAAAGCATTGTACAAAAGCAGGGCGAATATTTTTGCAAGTTTCCACCAGCGAACAGGGAGAGAGAGGAGGTGCAAAAAAGGACTAATGTAGATTGTGGTTACCACTAAACTGTGTTTTTTCGTTTTGGTTTTTTTCAGATATGTTTCAATGCTCTCTTTTTAATTGAAAAAGTGTTTTTCATTTAAAACAAATCACAACAAACCATCTTGAAAATCTCGATTTTGTTGACCATTCAGTAATAATTTCCATGAAACTGATTGACTTGCAGCAGAAAAGATTAACTGGGATTAAACAATTTTAACAAATAAATTACCCTTAATATCAACATCATATTATATATATATATATATATATATATATATATATATTTGAGGAGCCGTGGCTTAATGGTTAGTGCAACTGCACAGTAACCAAGAGTTCCGGGTTCGATTCGCCGAGCTGTCGAGAAGAATTTGGAACTTTGCAAAGAAAAAAAGCCATTGGTTGGCGTCAGGAAGGACATCCGGCTAAGAAATTTCTCACTGCCAAATCAAAGTCCCTCTGAAAGGCATCGTCTGACCCCCAATTGCTGGGGGAAAATGACGTTAAAACTAAAAAAAAAATCAACGTTATAAACGTCCTGTTATATAATATTGATATTATTATTATCATGATCATTATTTTTTTTGTTATTATTATTATTATTATTATTATTATTATTATTGTTGTTGTGGTTATTATTTTACATGGCTTTAGACACTGGCTGATGAAATTACTGGTATCTATAAAACTTATTGGAAAGTAAGTCACAGGAAAAAACTTCAGGCAACCAGTATTTCCTCTCCTTATGTACTTAATATTCTAGAAGTCCCATGCAATGATGTCTTTTGTATGAATCTAATCTTCACATCGAGTTGCAAGTTGGCCACATAAGGCTTAAAACCTTTCGATATACTGCCTAATGCCCTAACAATTATTGGAATAACTTTAACCTTTTGCATTTTCCACTCTCCCAATTTCTTATTTTTTCTTAATACCTTCCATTTTGTCTCATATATGCGCATATTCTTAATACCTTCCTTTTTGTCTCATATATGCGCATATTCTTAATACCTTCCATTTTGTCTCATATATGCGCATATTCTTAATACCTTCCTTTTTGTCTCATATATGCGCATATTCTTAATACCTTCCTTTTTGTCTCATATATGCGCATATTCTTAATACCTTCCTTTTTGTCTCATATATGCGCATATTCTTAATACCTTCCATTTTGTCTCATATATGCGCATATTCTTAATACCTTCCATTTTGTCTCATATATGCGCATATTCTTAATACCTTCCATTTTGTCTCATATATGCGCATATTCTTAATACCTTCCATTTTGTCTCATATATGCGCATATTCTTAATACCTTCCATTTTGTCTCATATATGCGCATATTCTTAATACCTTCCATTTTGTCTCATATATGCGCATATTCTTAATACCTTCCATTTTGTCTCATATATGCGCATATTCTTAATACCTTCCATTTTGTCTCATATATGCGCATATTCTTAATACCTTCCATTTTGTCTCATATATGCGCATATTCTTAATACCTTCCATTTTGTCTCATATATGCGCATATTCTTAATACCTTCCATTTTGTCTCATATATGCGCATATTCTTAATACCTTCCATTTTGTCTCATATATGCGCATATTCTTAATACCTTCCATTTTGTCTCATATATGCGCATATTCTTAATACCTTCCATTTTGTCTCATATATGCGCATATTCTTAATACCTTCCATTTTGTCTCATATATGCGCATATTCTTAATACCTTCCATTTTGTCTCATATATGCGCATATTCTTAATACCTTCCATTTTGTCTCATATATGCGCATATTCTTAATACCTTCCATTTTGTCTCATATATGCGCATATTCTTAATACCTTCCATTTTGTCTCATATATGCGCATATTCTTAATACCTTCCATTTTGTCTCATATATGCGCATATTCTTAATACCTTCCATTTTGTCTCATATATGCGCATATTCTTAATACCTTCCATTTTGTCTCATATATGCGCATATTCTTAATACCTTCCATTTTGTCTCATATATGCGCATATTCTTAATACCTTCCATTTTGTCTCATATATGCGCATATTCTTAATACCTTCCATTTTGTCTCATATATGCGCATATTCTTAATACCTTCCATTTTGTCTCATATATGCGCATATTCTTAATACCTTCCATTTTGTCTCATATATGCGCATATTCTTAATACCTTCCATTTTGTCTCATATATGCGCATATTCTTAATACCTTCCATTTTGTCTCATATATGCGCATATTCTTAATACCTTCCATTTTGTCTCATATATGCGCATATTCTTAATACCTTCCATTTTGTCTCATATATGCGCATATTCTTAATACCTTCCATTTTGTCTCATATATGCGCATATTCTTAATACCTTCCATTTTGTCTCATATATGCGCATATTCTTAATACCTTCCATTTTGTCTCATATATGCGCATATTCTTAATACCTTCCATTTTGTCTCATATATGCGCATATTCTTAATACCTTCCATTTTGTCTCATATATGCGCATATTCTTAATACCTTCCATTTTGTCTCATATATGCGCATATTCTTAATACCTTCCATTTTGTCTCATATATGCGCATATTCTTAATACCTTCCATTTTGTCTCATATATGCGCATATTCTTAATACCTTCCATTTTGTCTCATATATGCGCATATTCTTAATACCTTCCATTTTGTCTCATATATGCGCATATTCTTAATACCTTCCATTTTGTCTCATATATGCGCATATTCTTAATACCTTCCATTTTGTCTCATATATGCGCATATTCTTAATACCTTCCATTTTGTCTCATATATGCGCATATTCTTAATACCTTCCATTTTGTCTCATATATGCGCATATTCTTAATACCTTCCATTTTGTCTCATATATGCGCATATTCTTAATACCTTCCATTTTGTCTCATATATGCGCATATTCTTAATACCTTCCATTTTGTCTCATATATGCGCATATTCTTAATACCTTCCATTTTGTCTCATATATGCGCATATTCTTAATACCTTCCATTTTGTCTCATATATGCGCATATTCTTAATACCTTCCATTTTGTCTCATATATGCGCATATTCTTAATACCTTCCATTTTGTCTCATATATGCGCATATTCTTAATACCTTCCATTTTGTCTCATATATGCGCATATTCTTAATACCTTCCATTTTGTCTCATATATGCGCATATTCTTAATACCTTCCATTTTGTCTCATATATGCGCATATTCTTAATACCTTCCATTTTGTCTCATATATGCGCATATTCTTAATACCTTCCATTTTGTCTCATATATGCGCATATTCTTAATACCTTCCATTTTGTCTCATATATGCGCATATTCTTAATACCTTCCATTTTGTCTCATATATGCGCATATTCTTAATACCTTCCTTTTTGTCTCATATATGCGCATATTCTTAATACCTTCCATTTTGTCTCATAAATGCTCATATTTGTAATACCTTGCCTCTATATTAGATCACCAATCTCCTGTATTTTCTACTTTACATTGTCGAGTCTAAGGATGAGAACCTCCCTAATTGATTTCTACTACCCCTCCTCCTTTTTTTAGCTTTCGTTTCTGAGATTTCTTCTTTAGCCCTGTCCATTCATAATACGATACCCATTGTCCTTTTTTCGAAAGTGACGTCGATATCTTTGAGCGTCACTTATGAGGACCGCCCTAGCCAGGTCTAAATTCCAAAAGGAAAGGCTCAAGATTTGAATAAAAGTAATGACGTGAATAATTTTCGTTTTATTAGTTCCGGTCAGAATGGGGGAATGAACAAAGACCTTCTACCGACGTCTTTTGCCAACTGGAATAAATCAGTTCTGGGAGCATTTGCAGTTCGTAAACGTAGCATATTAGCATGGGAACGTTATAGGTATTTTTTTACTTAATAAATATATAAATTACTTACTTACTTTTCGTATTTGCACCCTGTGATGCATAAGGACCCCCACCAGACCTCGTTACCTTGATCTGTCAGCAGTACACCTTTCCAGGCAACCCCATGACCTTCCCTGTGTTTGCATCTCCCTTTTGACTGTCCTTCTCCATGTCTCCTTGGGTCGGGCTCTGTTTCGTCCACCATCTGGGACCCACTGAAGGGGAACTCTTGGCAGAGGCTTGGTGGCATACAGAGCACATGTCTGATTCATCTCCATTGCCGGCTCTTGACTTCCTGGGTAACAAGTTTGGTATCAGACATTTTCAGTAGTTTACTATTAGAGATTATCTTGGGGCAGAAAATGTTCAGGATTCTTCTGAGGCGTCTGTTCAAAAAGACATCTAGTTTGTAGCTGATAATCTTTGTCCTGCCACGACTCTGCACCATACAGGGATGTGTTTAGCACATTGCTATTGAAAAGTCTGATTTTAGTCCTCATACTGATGTTCTTATTGGATTATGACAAAAATTGTTTTTTCTGACCTTCCTATCCAAAGCTCTTGAGAGAAATAGGTCAAGAAAACCGACCTTTTGAGTACCTACTCCATTAAAAATGTATTGATGTATTAATATACTCATATTATACTCTCTTACCTTCCATTTACACTATCCAATTTTTTTTGTGTCTCGTCCTCCTTTCTCGTTGCAACCAAGGTCTTTTTTTCACAATCATAACCCAGATTTAAGATAAAATGTAGCTTTGCCAACCTTCTAGTTTCTCCTGAATGGTCAGTCTTGGCTCCACCAATAACGATTTCCAAAGATACTTGCTGATACAATTTAGTCCTCAAATCCAAAACTATTCTCCGTCATGATCCTTATGCCCTTAAAGTCCAACACACAGGGTGAACGACCACGCCTTATTGTGAAGATGGCAAAGAATTCTCCAACAGTTTTCTAAAACTCTAAAGTTCACTGTTTTCTTTATTTCTATGTCCTGTATTTTAGCCGTATTCAACAGTCCTTCATTGCTCCTCCGTGCGTATCTTTCAAAGTCAATTCTTGATGTTTATGTCGTATCCTTAATGTCGAAAAGCCTTCTATTACCTTCATTTCGTGGAAGGTACAGGTGGGCTACATTGCTTTTAGGATGGAGTGCTATGTGCACTGTCATTAGCTTCCTAGTAAACTTATCAAAGTCAAAATTTTTTGTTTCCTCCGTTCTAGAAAGAGAGCAAAATATTTTACAACTGAAACACCCCATGTATTAATTGATTCAATATGATATCTTGAAATCATCTAGCTGATGGATATCTAGGTAGCTGTAGCTTTCATCTCCTTGTACGTTTCTTATCATATTGTTATCTGGCAAAATAATCATCAGAGTCGATAATCTTTCCCTTTTTCATGACAAGTGATTCACACTTTTCAAGGCCAAATTCCATTCCTATGTCTTAGCTGTAAAATTCTGACTATTTGTATTAATGATTCTAGATGTTCTTGGGCATTTTTGTACAATTTTCTATCGTCCATATACAGTAAATGGTTGATTTCAACCTTACTTGATAGAAACTCATATCCAGGTGCTACTTTTCTCAAAACGCCTGTCACTGGGATCATTGATATGACAAACAACAATGGCTAGAAGGCAGCCCCTTAAAAATCCCTCTCTTTATTCTTACCTCCCTCTCCTAATATTTCATCTTGGCACATCATTTTAACTCCCCATATTTCACTGTCTCGCTTGGCAGATTAAAAACACTTTGGTTTACATTCACGGCTGCTAGACATTCTACTCAGCAAGAGTTTGGGATCATGTCATATGCCTTCCGATAATCTACCCATGCCATTTACAAATTTTTTCACTATTTTTCACTTCTTTCAAAATCATTTTATCCATATATCTGAGGTTCTTTTTGTTCCTTAGGTAATAGTTCTTTTCCCTCTAGGTATCTGTATATTTCGTCAGAGAATATCCCTGTCAGTAATTTCCATTCTAGAGGGAGACATGTTGTGGGACGATTATTGCTTGCAACTGTATCTTTGGATTGATATATTTGGATAAACACTGTTCTTCCCTTTGTTATCCACAGTAGTGGTTTACGTTCCTCTATGCATTTTCTTAAGTTTGACGCAAACTGCGTGTGGATGCTTTTGAATTTCTCGTGCTTTTCACTTGGGAACTTTTCTCAGAATTTTCTTAATCTTGTTTCCTGTAATGTTACACTCCTCTTGACTACCAACTTATTAAACTTTATGCAATATTTACATGGTTAAGAAAATATATATGAGGGCCCTACAATGTAAGACTGTTAAGAGAATTTAACGTTGCAAAGTAGAAAGTTCGATCGAGAATAGTTTGCAGCTCTGCTTACAATATATGTTGTGTTATCTTTCAGTATGAAACACGTGAGGATAATTAGGAGGAGAAATAGTTTGTAATGCGTCACATTCTGAAAGGTACAGACCTACATTTAAAGCATAGTTTAACCAAGCAACTTGGAGGGAGAGCTCAATTTAAATGTGGAGTACTTTGCAATCGTGTCCTGCACATTCAATAACTTTTTTCAGAGTGACCACTTGCACAAGTGCCAGGGCTGAAAAAGGGGATCAGGTAGGTAGACCTGTTTTCCGAGAATGATTGCAACACAAAGCTGTTATGTGACCCCCGAAATATGAGGGGTTGGTTACATCAGGTTTCGATTGCAAAATTTTACGTATTTCTCGTCAGAGCAATATTTAATAACATAATATATAATTAATAATATATAATATATAATTAATAATATATAATATATCGTATATAATATATAATACGAGATATACAATAAACAACAGATATTATTTGTATTTTATACCGTCATTCGTATCTTTGACATAATACTTTTCCTTTGTCTTCCCCTGCCCCCCCCCCACTTCTCTTTACAGAATTTCAAACATCTAATGGCTCTTTGCCTTATATGCTTCTTCATTAAAAATAAATAAATAAACGCCTTTGTTGATTAAGCTTCCTTCATCAGTATTTGTTTCCTTCGCTGAAGAGAATTTTTTCTGGAGAATTCAATAATGTCAGATGGTCTAGTCTGTTAATATATGTTCTCGTGCCCACATTTCTGTTGACGCCCCCTCACCTTTCATGCTAATTTACCTTAAAGAAGCATTCAGGTTACTCTATTGAGGTTTTGAAGATTTGCCACGAAGTACCTTTTTGAAAAATTTGATTTTTCTCTCTATATATAAATAATGCGTTTTCATGTTTATTTTAGGTTTTCTTCAAGAAACACTTGCCTTAAATATGAAATTCATGACACAGAAAAGCAAAGACAATAAAATATTCGAATTTTGTCTAATTACTTCATTTCTTTGTCTTGGTCGGTAAAATAAATTTAATATTTTGTTTATATAACAAAATTCCCTAACGAAAACTTGAGAGAAACACTATAAAATAATCCAACAAATCCCGGTGTTCTCTTCTTTTTTCACAATTCTTGTTTTTTCTCTCTTTATACACTGATGGACTTATTACACCTAGATTTATTTGCAGAGAGATAAAAAGATTAATTTTACGGATGCTTAAATTTTGGGGGATAAGTTTTCAAATGATAACACAAGTCGTGTTTGATAGCATATCAAAATACAACAGCACATAATGTAACAAAAACAGTAGAAATTTCATTCTTCGTCGTATTAAATTGTTTAAGAGGGGATCTGCTGCCTGGTCCTAAAAAGATACTACCCCCCCTCCCACTAACAAATTACTAATAGGATGAGAATGAGTTGTATCTTTTTTCTCCCGTACTTACACATTTAAATGCATTATTCTTAAAATAGAATTACAACTCTGGTTTAGGCATTTTAAAACCTTTCATTCTGTGAATGTTAACAAAGTGGCCTTTCTTGGCATCAATTGATAAATTCTATTTTCATCACAATCGAGCGATCATCTCTTTCTGCACTGTTATATGTGCTTTTGTATTTCAAACCCATTGAGGTCCAACAATTCGTCGCCTAGATGTTGTTGGTATAATACCTGAGTTTGTTTCTCGTCCCCTTTCTAAAACGCTTTGTTAATAGATACGTCAAGTGGTTGGAATTGACCTTTTTCAATTAGGACGGTAATAAAAACAGTCATTTTGCTTTGGCATCGTTATAGAACCGCAGGGGTATCCATTTCCAGATCTGCCGCAGTAAAAATAGTCTCCCTCTGTCGTATTCACTGCTAAAGAGTATTGTTGCCATCTTTGAACTGGAGATCCTGCCTGATCTCCTATTTCCCTCGATTGTACTCAGCGCTGTTCTTTATAATGATCTTCCGTTGCTGCTACATTACACCCACCTCTCCTTCTGACTGTCGTAATGTAGCTTATTTCTCTTTGTTCCACAAGTTCTTGTACTGAGGTCGTTCCAAGATATATTCTTTTCTTGTTTCATTCTTAAAAGTGCTCATCCAAAGAGTGTCTTATAATCAGTTTGCAAAAAAATCTTTTCTACCAGCTTCTTCATACGCACAGCGAAACTTTGAAACTGCTATCCGTCGCCTTGCTTTCATTGTTATTTAAAATCCTCTGTAAGGTTTCATCTTCTTTCTGTCCTTTAATTAAGTTCTTCCTTTCCCTCTTTTACTTTCTGGCGACGATAAATGGTCACTTATCACCTTGAAGAACGTAAACAAGAATAAAAAAATATTTTAAAAAATTACTGAGGGATTATCGCCTAAAATCAATCTGTCAAATTTTTAAAAGAAATGTGATTCCATCTCTCCAACGCGTAAATTCTGAGTTTATTACATGTTGCTTTCCACATAAATGACGCGTGTTGGCTTTTTTCTACCCCTTATTCTCTAGCCCACATGTTAGTAAATGTTAGAAGATTAAGATTGAAACAAAGAGAGGCAAGACTTAGATGGTTGGGACATGTGATGAGAAGGGAAGAGAACTATATCGGAAGAAGAATGTTAGAGATGCATCTGCCTGGGAGGAGAAAAAGAGGAAGACCAAGGAGATGTTACATGGATGCAATTAAAGAGGACATGAGGGCGTTGGGAGTGAGAAGAGAGGACGCTGAGGACCGTACCAAATGGAGATGCATGATCCGCTGTGGCGACCCCTGACGGGAGCAGCCGACAGAGAAAGAAGAAGAATTCTCTAGCCCACAACACTCACATCATTTTTAGCTAGAGGGAAAATTCAACTATGTTGACATAAGCCTTGAAATAAATATGTTAACACCCTGCATGATGAAGAGAATAAGCAGACCACTCGAGAACAGTTCGGCAATCTCACAAAATTTTTCACCTTGACGAAATCCCGTATAAATTTCCTTTATGGATTTTTTCAAATATTGTTGTCATCATTTTTATTGTTAAATTCATTTCCGAAATTTTCTTTGTATCACAGAGTTCCTGCATTGTTATTTAATGTATCACAAACTTTAATGAATTACAGCTTGCAGACCTCTTTGGAGTGAAGACTAGTGTTGGACGAAGCTGCCATTTGCCGTCCTTCCTCTTCTTTTTTGCGATCGATTGAGTCATGAAGACATCAACAACGCACAATAGATATGGAATCCCGTGGGAACTCTTAGAAAAGTTAATAGACTTGAATTTCGTAGATGACTTGCCCTTCTTTTCTTCAACTGCTGGCAGATAAAGTAGGAGACAACAGAGGTGTCACCCACCTGATCAGCGATTAGCCTCAAGATCAACGAGGGCGAGACCAAGATCATCAGGATCCACACAGACCATAAAGGTCCAGTTACACTGCATCGCAGCGAGGTACAAAAAGTGGAGATCTTCAGGTACCTTGGCAGTATTAACGAAAAACAGAGTGGAATAGAAGAGAACAGGTTCTAAGCTGGTCTCGCCTCAGGCCGTTAAACTCTTATGTCAAGTCAGTAAGTAAATAAACGTCAGGACGCAGGCTGTTAAAATCTTATGTCAAGTCAGTAAGTAAGTAAACGTCAGGAAGCAAGTTCTAAAACACTTACGACAAGTCAGTAAGTAGGTAAACGTCTGGACACAGACTGTTAAACTCTTAGGTCAAGTCAGTAAGTAAGTAAACCTACCGATGCAGGTTCTTATACTCTTAGGTGAAGTCAGTAGGTCACTAAAAGTTTCGATTCAGGCTCTTAAACATTTAAGACAAGTCAGTAAGCAAAAGTATCCACTCAAGCTCTTAAATTCTTCAGTCAAGTCAGTAAATAAGTAACAATCTCAACACAGGCTGTTGAACTATTACGTAAGTAAATAAGTAAGTAAAGGACTTGACGCAGGCTGTTACATCAAGTCGGTAAGTAAGTAAATGTCTCAAAATAGGTTGTTAAACTCTGACGCCAAGTCAGTAAGTAAGCAAAGGTCTCGACAAAGGCTGTTAAACTCTGACGCCAAGTCAGTAAGTAAGCAAAGTTCTCGACAAAGGCTGTTAAACTTCTACATCAAGTCGGTATGTAAGCAAAGGTCTCGACAAAGGCTGTTAAACTTCTACATCAAGTCGGTCAGTAAGTATAAAGGTCTCGACAAAGGCTGTTAAACTTCTACATCAAGTCGGTCAGTAAGTATAAAGGTCTCGACAAAGGCTGTTAAACTTCTACATCAAGTCGGTATGTAAGTAAATGTCTCAACATAGGCTGTTAAACTTCTACATCAAGTCAGTCAGTAAGTAAAAGTCTCGACAAAGGCTGTTAAACTTCTACATCAAGTCGGTAAGTAAGTAAACGTCAGGACGCAGGTTGTTAAACTCTTGCAACAAGTAAGTAAGTATGTAATACTCTCGACACAGGTGGTTAAACACTTATGACACGTCAGCAAGTAACTAATAGTCTCGATACAGGCTGTTAAGGTCCTTTGTCAAGTCAGTAAGTAAGTAATAGCCTCGGCATAGGCAGTTAAGCACTTATGTCAAGTCAGTAAGTAAGCCAAAGGCTCTACGCAGCCAGTTAAATTTTTGCGTCAACTCAGTAAGTAAATAAAAGTCTGGACCCAGGCTGTTCAATTCTTACGTTAGGTCAATAAGTAAGTAAAAGTATAAGCGCAGGCTGTTATACTTTTACATCAAGTCAGTAAGTACGCAAACGTCTCAACGGAGGCATTAAAACTCTTATGTCAAGTCAGTAACTACGAAAAAGTATCGACAAAGGCTGTTAAACTTTTACGTCGAGTCAGTAAGTATGTAAACGTTAGGACCCAGGCTCTTAGACCCATATGACAAGTCAGTAAGTAACTAATAGTCTCGACACAGGCTGTTAAGCTCCTATGTCAAGTCAGTAAGTAATCAAAAGGCTCTACGCAGTCTGTTAAACTACCAGGTCAAGTCAGTAAGTAAAAGTCTCGACAGAGGCCTTTAAAGTCTTTCGTTAAGTCAGTAACTAAGTAAAAGTATCAACGCATGTTGTTAAACTTTTACATGAAGTAAGTAAGTAACAGTTTCGATGCAACCTGTTAAATGCTTAGGTCAGGTCAGTATTTAAGTAGAGGTCTAGACACGGCTGTTAAACTATTATGTCAAGTCAGTAAGTAAGTAGAAACACTTATCCTGGTTGTAAAACGCTTACGACAAGTCCGTACATAAGTAAAAGCCGCAACACAACCTATTAAACCCTTATGTTAAATCAGTAAGTAAGCAAAGGTCTCCACGTAGGCTTTAAAACTTTTACATCAAGTCAGTCAGTAAGTAAAAGCCTTAATAGAGGCATTTAAACTCTTACATCAAGTCAGTAAGTAAGCAAAAGGCTCTATGCAGCCTGTCAAACTTTTACATCAAGTCAGTAGGTAAGTAAAAGTCTCGACGGAGGCTGTTAAACTCTTACGTCAAGTCAGTCAGTAAGTAAAAGTATTGATTTAAAGTGTTAAACTCTTACGTTATGTCAGAAAGTAAGCAAAGGTCTCGACCCAAGCTGTTAAACTCTTATGTCACGTCAATAATTAGGTAAACTTATCCATGCAGGTTGTTAAACTTTTAGGTCAAGTCAGTAAGTAGGTGAAATTATTGTCGCATGCTTTTTAACTCTTAAGTCATGTCAGTAAGTACGTAAAAGTCTTGACCCACGGAGTTAAACTGTCACCTGAAGTCAATAAGTAAGTAAGGGTTAGGACGCATGCTCTTAAACTCATAAGGCAAGTCAGCAAGTAAATAATAGTCTCGGCACAGGGAGTTAATCTCTTATGTCAAGTCAGTAAGTAACCAAAAGGCTCTACGCAGTCTGTTAAACCTTTACGTCACGTCAGTAACTCAGTAAACGTCAGGATACAGAGTCTTAAACTCAAGTCAGCAAGTCAGCAACTGAGCAAACATCAAGACGCAGGCTACAAAACTCTTACGACAAGTCAGTATGTAAGTAATAGTCTCGCCACAGCTTGTTAAACTTTTACATGAAGTAAGTAAGTAAGCAACAGTTTCAATGCAAGCTGTTAAATGCTTACATCAAGTCAGTATTTCGGTACAAGTCATAACACAGGCCGTTAAGCACGTATGTAAAGTCAGTAAGTAGAAATATTGATGCAGGTTGTAAAACTCTTACATCAAGTGAGTATGCAGGCTGTTATAATTTCAAGTCAAGTCAGAAAGTAAGTAAAAGTCTCGATTCAGGCTGTTACACTCTTACGTCAAATCAGCAGATACGTAAAAGTAGCGAAACAGCCTGTTAAACCCTTGCCTTAAGTTAGTAAGTAAGCAAAGGTCTCGACAAAGGCTGTTAAACTTCTACATCAAGTCTGTAAGTAAGTAAAAGTCTCGACATAGGCTGTTAAACTCTGATGCCAAGTCAGTAAGTAAGCAAAGGTCTCGATAAAGGCTGTTAAACTTCTACATCAAGTCTGTAAGTAAGTACAAGTCTCAACGCAGGCTATTGAACTCTTACGTCAAGTCAGTAAGTGGATAAACGTATTGATGGAGGTTGTTAGACTCTTACGTCAAGTCAGCAGATACGTAAAAGTAGCGAAACAGCCTGTTAAACACTTGCCTTAAGTTAGTAAGTAAGCAAAGGTCTCGACATAGGCTGTTAAACTCTGACGCCAAGTCAGTAAGTAAGCAAAGGTCTCGACATAGGCTGT
>RDPX01000329.1:147750-163223 GCA_003991215.1 Morbakka virulenta
CAAGTCAGTCAGTAAGTAAAAGTCTATATGCAGGCAGCTAAACTCTTACCTCAAGTCAGACAGTAAGTAAAAGTCTATATGCAGGCTGTTAAACTCTTACGCCAAGTCATTCAGTCAGTAAAAGTCTTTCTGCAGGCTGTTAAACTCTTACGCCAAGTCAGTAAGTATGTAGAAGTTACAAGAAAAATAATACGTAATCTTCTACAACAAAATTAAGATGTAGCGCCTTACAATAAAAATAAAATGCACCTAGTTACAATCAAAATAATACGTAATCTTCTACAATAAAATTAAGATGTAACCCCTTACAATAATAATAAAATGTAACCAGTTACAATAAAAATAATACGTAATCTTCTACAATAAAATGATGATGTAACCCCTTGCAATAACAATAACACGTGACCCTTCACACTAGAAATAACATTTAAATCTCTTTACTTAAATAACATGTCACACTGGACACAAAGATAGCTTACAGCTTTGGTAGGATTGAACTTTATTAATAAAGTAATCCGAAACACCACCCCATGGCACGTTTTATCATGGACGTCATTCTATAGCTTAATATGATCTTTTTAAAAATCTCTTTAATCTGTGTAGCCATTTATTGTATCTGGTATCAAGAAAGAAGTAACGTTTTCCGCATGTCTTTTGAAGTGAATCCCATTTCTTTTTTATGGTATCTAATTAATTTATTACTAAAAACTGTCATTAAAGCTTTCTAAAGTTGTTCTGTATCATTTCTTTTTAATACACTTTCATTTGTTAATACATTGGGTCACGCTAGTTTAAACAGTCTGTAATAATCATATATAACAAGCTTCTTTTCCTTGTTTTATTGCATATACACTTCTAATGTTTTAATCCTCTTTCTCTTTCTTGTTTTCCTTTTTTTTATAAAGTTCTCATCATTGTTCATCCTTCCATGCAATTCACCTTTAACATTTGAAGAACCATATCAAGTGATTTGGTTTTTCTTTTTGAATTTTAACCAGAAGAAGTGCCCACTGTTACGACGGTACTGTAAATACAGATATTTTTACTGTCTTTAACTCTGTGTGCCCCAGAGAACATCACCTCCCAACTCGTTACTCTTCAGGTCGAAAGTTTTTATGTATCAAGTTCTTGTTACTTGGGCTTCAACCACAAAAGCCACACAGACAGTTTTTTGCACAACATTTTACTTGCTATGGATATGCTAAGAAATCAATAGTGTTAATTCTAGGTAGTGTTGTTATAAATGATATTAGAGTTATTGGTAACCTTAAGAAGGTTCACAGGTCAACATGCAAACCGTGGACAATGCTCATTTCCTCCTATGTTCAACAGGGTTTTTTCCATGCATTTCAAGTAAGTGCGGTGTAGCATTCAATGTGTATTAAAGAGAAATCGTCTGATTTTCGAGAGAAAATACCAGGTCTACCTTGATAATCAATGGGACAAAAACTTCCTAAAGTAAACAAGGTATTTAGCCATCATCACAATTAACCAAATATTTATGCAGGAGAAGCATATCAAAAATGTGTAACGCAACAGATCTGTTATCAATAAGCTGACATTCTGTTCGAAACTTTATTATTATTATTATTATTGCTGTTGTTGTTGTTGTTGTTGTTTGCTGGTCAGTCGGCGTTGATGTTGACTGACAGTTAACTGCTGGATAGAAGGTCAAGTCCCCTGGTTTTACACAACCAGTGCACTTATAAGAATTTTGCATGGCTTTTGTTTCAATTTTCCCCCTTAGAATCAGCAATATTGAATATCAAGTATTCTCCCTTTATTCTTGCCCATCCCAAGTATCAGTGATTCTAGTATTGTATCTATGCCACATTAAGATATTATTTTTTTAATCACATTCCTTAAGTTCTTGGATATGATTTGAAGAGCAGCTGGTACAATGAGTAGCACTTTCACATCTTAACATTGTATTTTTAAATCTCTTTTGATTCACTTTTAAACTCAACATAATTCCGTTCTTTTTAATTTTATTAACAATCACTCGGGCTGCCTTTTTGTTATTTTGAAAATATTATGAATATCGGTGTTGTCTGACAAGGTCACTCTGGAAATGAAATCCCACATTTTCTTTACATTTTCGCCTTTAAAAATATTTGCTGGTTTGTGGTTCCAACATTTAATTTCACCGATCATATTTTAGTTTAGGGCATAATTGCAAATGAAGATTTTTTGTAATGTTGTCCTGATTATTCCTTTAATAATTCCTTTTTCTACACAGATGAAAAGTACGGCATACTTTGGTAACATTTTTTAGACATTGCGATATAAAATTGCGATCCGAAATAGCGTTTTTAATCTTGTTTTCGAATCTCCACAAAATATCCATTCGATGATAATCATCGCTCATCTTGACCCTTTCTTCGACGTCAAAAGGAATTTCAAGCTAAACAAAAACAACGGTCTGAAGTTGCACTTGAAACCCCATCAACCAATAGAAGCATGACAATAGCAAAAACATTAGAGATCATCGTAAGCTTGTTCTGATTGCATTTTTTGTAGAAAAGGAACTATGTCTTTTAGATTAATAAATTTTTCTCCTTTCATTATGATTTGTGCTATCTCCAGTTCTGTTGGTAAAAGCGCGGTAAAAACATCACTTTCATATATTTTGTTTAAGTAATGCATTTCTTTTTTATAACATTGACTTGGGGTTCCTGATATATTATTATTTATTATTTTTTTTATTATTTACGAAATTTATACAGGATAACCAATACAAAAATTTTAGAAATACATACATATTTACAAAAACTTCTGTTGTCAAATGGGTTCTGTTTTAAGCTTAAAAGGAAAATAACAAAAAAGTATTTGAGAAACCTGATTTACTCACAGATTCGAAATCTGAAAAAAATTAAAACCTCGATCGATCCACTAAAGTTTAACTTGGAAGATTGTATGTGATATGCTAAACCCGCCTGAGAGTTCGGACTGTTGTCAGTTTAATAAGTTTAGTAACTGTTAAAACATGGCGAATGCCTCGTAGCTGGATTGATCGAATCGCGACACCAGTGTTTACACAATAGAATCAACAGCTTCGTTTTAGATGGCTGTGTATTGCTCTTGATTAGATGCTGGGTGGCGAGGAGTAGCCGAAGACTGTTGACCCTTAATAAAAGCCAATGCAAAGTAGTCAGGTCAATTGCTTGTCCTTGGAAATATTGGTTCATCTACCTGATCATGAGCTGATGCCAATTTGATGACCGGGTAATAAAAGAGCTTGAATTTTTACTCAGATAGCATTACGCCTCTCATGTGTCTCTTTTATTAGCATGACAACCCTATGGCTGCTTATGGCAGACATATTTTATTATTGAAGTGTTGCTGACTGATAATTGTCCAAACTGAAAAGTTGTGTACAAGACACAGGCCACAGAGCTAGGTAAATGTGTTTTCACTTGGCAACCCTGGCAGCCAATTATTCTTGACCTAACATCTTGGGCCTTGTTTTCTTTTAAACGTTCTTCCTACAAAGTCTGCAAATTTGATTATTATTTATTATTTGTTTGACTATTTTTAGCACAGACCAGCAAGTTTTGCAAAGTCAGTCTATTAAAGATCGAACAGTTATATCATCGACACCTTCGATCTTTTCAAAGATATGACCAAGCATCTTTTCTCTTTTCGGTAAGAACTTCATAAAAAGACAAATTTCTAAAAAACTGTCCCCACAGTATTGCGTGTGATTGCACAGTTTGGCACAAGATCTTTGATCACTAAGCCCAGACTATGACAATAGCAGTGGGTTGGAAGTGCTTTTTGTGTCCACTCTTATTTCAAAGCATACTATTTGATCCATCGTACGTCTGACTACGGCACGTATTAATTGAAAGATTATAGCGGAGTGAATTATCCCGAATTACAGCATCAAGAGAATCACATTAAAAATTTTCTACTTCGTCAAATTCAGGAAATTGTTCAGTAACTTTTATTTGTTTATCAACAGTTCTAACGCAGGAGCCTGATTGCTCTTTTTTACTGCAGTTGATGTAGTCATCACAGATAATACCAAAGACCCTATTCTCTCTTATATCGTTCTACTTTTTCGAATGAACTTCACGTGACATGATATCAAGCAACTCGTTTTGGACATCGTGAATTGTAAATGTTTGGTAAGGTTGTCTAAAGGTATTTAGGGTGGCAACATCTTTATTTCCAAGTAACATAAAAAGCTGCATAAAATTGACCTCACTGTACTTTAAGCTTTGCAGATGAATTCCTAACCTTGCCAGGTAACAAAGGCAAAACATAACACCAAGAAAATATACCAGGTGCTGTTTTCTTGAGCAAACGAGGTTGTCATTCATCATTTTCTTGACATCTTCCGAGTAAAGGACATGATAAGATGCTGCAGTTTTATGGACGTTTGACTGATGATGCTCTCCAAAACATTTGGAGGCTTTTTTCAAAAACCGAAAACCTTTGGTGATATGGGCATCCTTTTCATTAATTCACACACCAGAGTCCTTTTTTCACTTTGGGTAGAGAGGAGAATGCTATTCTGTTGAGTTCACACTTCCAGTTAATAAGAGTTTTTGACACTTTGAAATTTCTTGGAAAATAAAACATTTCTAGAAGAAAGTAGGGAAAAACAAAGAAAAATAACGCTGTGAAGAGAAAGGGACAAAATGCATACGCAGTAGATGAAAATTGCTGAAGCTGAGTGAAAACACTGTATCGAACCACTAAAATGATTTCCAATTTGTGAATAGGGAGTTGTAAAAAGAAAATAACTCGCCTAGTTTTCCTGTACGCCAAGGAAAAGGTAAGTAATTTTCGAGATAATTTTATTTTACTGTTGATAGGTCAAAGAGAATTACATGAGCTTGCCAAGAGGAAATGTAAAGAATGGAATTCCTTGACTGGGGCTTTTTTGGCAAAGTTTAGTTTTCATCTGAGGACTAGTTTTGGTCAACATTTATTCAACACCTCCTATTAATTGTTAAACTGTTATTAATTTGACCTAAAGAGGACACGAGCAATGAAAGCTGGGCTTTGGATTATCAACTTTGTTTTCACTGCAATTTACAGCAGCACAAAAACTTTGTTTTTATGGTTTTTCCTTTCCAATTTTTCTTTATTCTCTCAAACTTTCCAAAATTCCTTAAGTATTTGATGTGAATTCAAACTTGTTTGGTGGTACAGGAATGACGTCGAATAGTTTAAGCCCATTTTCCTATTCCTGATATGCAGCATGCCTTTAAGAAAGTGACTGAATGCTTTTGCTTTAGTTGCAATGTTGCTTCAATGTTGTTTCAATGTTGTTTCAATGTTGTTTCAATTCCAATGTTGTTTCAATGTTGTTGCAATGTTGTTGCAATGTTATTTCAATTTCAATGTTGTTTTAATGTTGTTGCAATATTGTAATGGAATGTTGTTTCAATGTTGTTGCAATGTTATTTCAATTTCAATGTTGTTTTAATGTTGTTGCAATATTGTAATGGAATGTTGTTGCAATGTTGTTGCAATGTTATTTCAATTTCAATGTTGCTTTAATGTTGTTGCAATGTTGTTTCAATTTCAATGTTGTTTTAATGTTGTTTCAATTTCAATGTTGTTTTAATGTTGTTTCAATTTCAATGTTGTTTTAATGTTGTTTCAATGTTGTTTCAATGTTGTTTCAATTTCAATGTTGTTTTAATGTTGTTTCAATGTTGTTTCAATTTCAATGTTGTTTTAATGTTGTTTTAATGTTGTTTCAATGTTGTTTCAATTTCAATGTTGTTTTAATGTTGTTGCAATGTTGTTGCAATGTTGTTGCAATGTTGTTACAATTTCAATGTTGTTGTAATGTTGTTGCAATGTTGTTGCAATTGTTGTTGCAATGTTGTTGCAATGTTGTTGCAATGTTGTTGCAATGTTGTTGCAATTTCAATGTTGTTGCAATATTGCAATGCAATGTTGTTTCAATGTTGTTGCAATGATGTTTCATTACCATTAAATGTAAATACATTTTATTCATCAACGGTCATTAAAACTCTTATCTTTTATAATCTTCCTAAATTTTAGCGGTAAAATAACAATCAACATTTTTGTCATCTTGAGGAAGGCCTTACGTCAGGTTTTTTCACCCAGTTTTCATCCACTAATATCTTCACAAATTCGTTTTCTCATTTATAACAAATCTTTTGCTCAAAATTTGATAAATGCGTTAAAATTATCCAAAAATTAATTTTAATTCAAAGTCATAAATTGCAAAAATATTATAAAATAAATTATCACATAATTATTATTTGAAATTAGTGACATAAGTATGATAAAACAATGAATTACAAAAACATAAAATAATTAATCCACATAAGAAAGAAGTTAGTGACAAAAATGCTATAAAATAATTAATTGTACAAATGGCATAACATAATTAATCACATAAATAATATAAAATGATTAATTAAACAAATATTTAGTACAATAGTTTCAATAAGATCTCTGTACGCAAGATGTTGAAATCTTTTGCGTATGCGAAAGGAAACTTCATTTATGGAACGGTTTTGTAAACGTCTATGCGACATACATTACAATAAACGATGCTTTTATCACCCATCTGGTGATCACGACGGTAGTTATAATCTTAAATGCCGTGTAATTTTACACATATTAGCATTTTACCGTACACAAGCCACAAATAACCGCTTTATGTTCCACCTGGATACATCGATATTCCCTCTTTCACTTAATCTAGACATCACAGTTTTCTCAATCACGTAGAACGCAGTAACTTTCCCATCCTCATTGCCAACTTCTTTTATTTATCTTGTGAAATATGCTCCATACTGCACATAATGCTATGTTTTATTTCAACTATTACAACTTTAACTTTTTATGTAACCTCTGCAAATTATTTTCCTTGGTAATGCCTTAATCAGCCACCCTCTCTTTGGCACACAGTATTTTATACGCGCACGACCTATTCCTGTTCACTTTGTTTTGGTTGTCCGGTTCAATAATTTCGGTTTGTGTTGTTGTTCTTCTCCCTGTTCATTGGCTGTGTGTGTGCGTATCTATGTATGTTGCTCTATTTACATCCTATAGGAACAGTTTTTACTTTGTTGTTTGTTATTTTGCTGTCTACTTGACAAAGACCACGTTCATCAATGTCGTGTTCGATCACTTATGGTCACCAGGATTGAAAGATACCAAGGGGAATCGTTCTTACCTTATTCGTTTAATACTTTATTAACTATCAGGAGTCAGAGTGAAATATTAAAGCTTTTCATAAAATTGGATGGGTAAAACATGTATAAATTTAAAGATCACCAATAAAATAATGTGACTATGTTTAATTCCAAGTACCACTCAATGACAAGCTCTCCTTTGTAATGTATTATTTTTCATAGAACATTTTTCATTATATGGCAGCTGATGAACGATGAAACTCATCCATCAGGAAAAATTTTATCGTTCTCTATTGCTTATTCCTAACATCTCTATATTAACCACACACTTATAAAAGTGATCTTTCTCGCACCACTTAACGTGTCCATACTAAAAGAGCCTTTTTTCTTCAAAATTATTTAAAAGCTTCCTGAATGTTATATTGACTCTCTGAAAAATATCGATTTGATACTGTGTTCCGTCTCGTTACATTACAGGACTATTGCAGCTTCCTCATTTTATTTCTCTGAAGCGTCTTCTCCTCTATTTCAGCTGTTGATCATGTGTTAGTGCCAGTAACACTCCTTGTTACAGAAACATAATTTCGAATACAACACAGCCTCCGACGAGATATTTAGCCAACCTTAAATCAGCTTTTACAATTAGACACTGGAATGTCAGAACTATGTACAAAGGAGGAGCAACAACACAGATCGCTAGAGAGATTGAGAGTTACCAACTGGGCATTCTTGGAATCAGTGAGAGTAGGTAGACAGGCACAGGAAAGATGAAGATAGCTTCAGAACAAATGATCATCTACAGGGGAGACGAAGAACTGCACGAGGGAGGAGTCACTATTATGATCACCTACACGCATTGAAACTACTCATGGATTGGACACCGGTCAACAAGAGGATCATCATAGCAAGGTTTTACTCAAGATATAACAAAAGTGACAGTGGTCCAGGTGTATGCGTCGCACAACGAGAGAGAAGGTGAAGAAAAAGAGCAATTAGAATGACATCATAATCGTCATTGGTGATCTGAATGCAAATGTTGGGAATGACAACAGCGGATTCAAGAGGACAATTGGTACACACAGACTAGGAACAAAACAGCAAATGAGATCGACCTTGCGAGTTCTGTCAGCTGAACTGACTAGTCATCGCAGCCAGCTGATTCCCTCACAACGATATACATAAAGCCACATTGCTATCTTTTGATGGATATTCACGGAAGCAAATAAATCATCTTATGATCAGTTGACGATGGAGATCATCAGTACTAGACACAAGAGAACAGAGAAGAGAGGACGCCAACAGCGACCATTACCTAATGCGCACAGGATCAAAATGCGTCATCTAAGCACACATAAGGAAAACCAGATCGAGGTTTGATATGGACCATCTGCAAGATGCAGGCATCAAGATCAAATACTACGAGACGCTAAAGAAGATATTACACGAGTATAAACTCGAGACTGAAGACATCGAATGGATTGGGAGCAGGAGAGGGAATCCTACGCAAGACAGCAGCAGAGGTGCTGGGGGTTCGGAAAGGGAAGAGCAAACCATGAATTAAAGATGAATCTTGGCTTATATTTATTTTACAATTTGCTAGAATCTTATCTATTGTAGATTTAGAATTTATTTTTTCACTACCTCCATCAGTATTATACCGAAAAAACCCAAACTTTAACGATATTCTTGTTTACTCTGACTTTGTCAGAGCCACCAAATGGGGGACGTTTGTGCCCCATTCTTGTTGTGAGGCATGTCGTTGCATAAAGCAAACCAACACTGTATGGGACAAAGTTAAAAATATGGGGCACATGCCCTTCTTCTAATGTGGCTTATGCTCATAAATGCACCAAGCATATACAATTGTATGGCATTTTAAGTACCTGCGAATGCCACCAACGTTTCAACAGTCATCGTTCTTCAATATAAAATCGCAGCAACACATGTGAATTCATGTATTAGTTTAAAAAAAATTACTGTGACGTTCAAAATCATGATAACATTTATATTCGATAAACAAATCTGCAGATAGATATCACTGCATTTTAGTATCATCAAAATAAGTTGATTTCCCGGATTGGAACGATCATTCCTGATGATAGGAAGCGTAGTTTGAATTAAGTCTTTTGAACTTATTTTAATTGTTTTCAATAATAATCAGTTTTAACTATTAATTTTATATTAATATTTTTATTATTAGTAGTATTAGTATTAGTATTAGTATTAGTATTAGTATTAGTATTAGTATTAGTATTAGTATTAGTATTAGTATTAGTATTAGTATTAGTATTAGTATTAGTATTAGTATTAGTATTAGTATTAGTATTAGTATTAGTATTAGTATTAGTATTAGTATTAGTATTAGTATTAGTATTAGTATTAGTATTAGTATTAGTATTAGTATTAGTATTAGTATTAGTATTAGTATTAGTATTAGTATTAGTATTAGTATTAGTATTAGTATTAGTATTAGTATTAGTATTAGTATTAGTATTAGTATTAGTATTAGTATTAGTATTAGTATTAGTATTAGTATTAGTATTAGTATTAGTATTAGTATTAGTATTAGTATTAGTATTAGTATTAGTATTAGTATTAGTATTAGTATTAGTATTAGTATTAGTATTAGTATTAGTATTAGTATTAGTATTAGTATTAGTATTAGTATTAGTATTAGTATTAGTATTAGTATTAGTATTAGTATTAGTATTAGTATTAGTATTAGTATTAGTATTATTATTAGTATTAGTATTAGTATTAGTATTAGTATTAGTATTAGTATTAGTATTAGTATTAGTATTAGTATTAGTATTAGTATTAGTATTAGTATTAGTATTAGTATTAGTATTAGTATTAGTATTAGTATTAGTATTAGTATTAGTATTAGTATTAGTATTAGTATTAGTATTAGTATTAGTATTAGTATTAGTATTAGTATTAGTATTAGTATTAGTATTAGTATTAGTATTAGTATTAGTATTAGTATTAGTATTAGTATTAGTATTAGTATTAGTATTAGTATTAGTATTAGTATTAGTATTAGTATTAGTATTAGTATTAGTATTAGTATTAGTATTAGTATTAGTATTAGTATTAGTATTAGTATTAGTATTAGTATTAGTATTAGTATTAGTATTAGTATTAGTATTAGTATTAGTATTAGTATTAGTATTAGTATTAGTATTAGTATTAGTATTAGTATTAGTATTAGTATTAGTATTAGTATTAGTATTAGTATTAGTATTAGTATTAGTATTAGTATTAGTATTAGTATTAGTATTAGTATTAGTATTAGTATTAGTATTAGTATTAGTATTAGTATTAGTATTAGTATTAGTATTAGTATTAGTATTAGTATTAGTATTAGTATTAGTATTAGTATTAGTATTAGTATTAGTATTAGTATTAGTATTAGTATTAGTATTAGTATTAGTATTAGTATTAGTATTAGTATTAGTATTAGTATTAGTATTAGTATTAGTATTAGTATTAGTATTAGTATTAGTATTAGTATTAGTATTAGTATTTTTTATCATCAATACTCTATTATCAATACTAATATTGTTATTTTAATCATTTTTATCAAACAAAAATATACCTATTTTTATTTGCTTTTATTTAAAAATTATTTCTTAAATTTAATATAATCTATTTTCATTTCTGTTTTGCTATTTTATGTACTTTTTCTTTCAGATGGCATTCAATCATTTGTGGATTTGTCGTATTTTCTCCACAGCCTCCTTTTTCATTCAGTATGTTTGAATATGTAAGTCGTTTTCGCATTTCTTTCTCTTTGATTCTTGTTTGACAATTTGAATTATGAAGTAATAACTAAAGCCCGGATATTTATGCACTAAAAATCCAAAATATGCACATTAAAAACGTCAAAATATAAAATAAAAACCTGGAAATTTGCACTAAAAGCTCTCTAAGATCACAGGAAATAACTAAATATAACCAATCTCTTATGTATTGCAGAGGGTAACGAGTATCCAGGCGAGATGTTCCATAGTCAATGAGCGTTGCTTGTCTGGAGATTTGAATTATTCACTTTGTTTTCGGATTTTATTGTCAAAATGTGCATTAAAGGCTCTATGTTTTAAAAAATATGCACTTAAAACGACAAATTTTGCAAAATATGCACTATCCCATAACCAAAAGGATATATATGTATTTTATGCATTTAAAAAACCCCTCCTTTTGCGTTCTTCTAACAAGAAAGATGAAAATCCGAGCTTGTATGAAAATATTCCTAAAAAAAAATGCATTTATGTAAATACATAATTGTCCGGGCCTTAATAATAAGTTACGACATATTTCAAGAATTTCCGATTTCTGTTGTTGTTGGAGTGTTGCTGTTGGAGTGTTGCTGTTGGAGTGTTGTTGTGGAGTTTAATATATATGTGTATTTATTTATTTATTTATTTATTTATTTATTTATCAATCATATGAAAACATGCCCTGCTAAACATGCTCTATTTTCTAAAATGATTTTGGCGTTGTATCTGGAAATTAATTATTTTTGAGTTGGCAGTAATGTTCCCACAACTTTCATTTCAGCATGTTTGAATATGTAATTAATTTCCTCTTCTATTTTGTTTGCATTATAATTTGACTGATGAAGTACTGTATTTGCTTGTATAAGCTCCGGGTTTAAAATTAGCACTGCCTTCCATAAACCGCCCCACCCCAAAAGTGAATAGTTAATAGAAACATTGCCTTGTTATACGTGCCACTGCAAGAGAAGTCACTGTAAAAACTAGTGATTAAGGTTATTTGTCACATAATGCAACTAGCCTAAACAACCGATTCTTTCTGATATTCTCTAAAAGGCTCTCTAGATGGCGCCACTTGTTAATAACCATGGGACCTAAAACCTTTAAAATCAAAAGGGCCCTTATAAACGAAAATGTAGTAAAAACAAGTTGCAAAAATTTCAAGAATTGTCGTTTTTTTGTTGTTTTGTTACACACACATATATGTATGTTGGCAACCCTCAGTTTTGTTGACTATGGTAAAGCACCTGGATAATATTATTTGGAACATCGTCTTAACTGGCTGAATAAGCCGATCCTGGATAGGGATGTACGGCTACAGCCATGGCAGATAAAAGTTGGCATGTCATCTCTTGACTGATTCGTTTGTCTGGCTTTCCTTTTCTTCGTTTCATTTCTTGTCGCTAAAACTTGTTGTCCGTGAGTTAGGCCAGCTTTCGTAACTCTTCTCGACTCTACTCTGTCTGCTGCTTTGGTTTCCCATGTGTTTGGGTCGATGTTGCAGGCCTTCAAGTCTCCCTTGCAAACATCTTTGAACCGTAGATAAGGGCGTCCAATCCTTCTTTTACCGTTTGCCAGCTCCCCGTAAAGGGGATACTTTGGAATCACACACACACATATATATATATATATATATATATATATATATATATATATATATATATATATACAGACATAAAAAGATATTCCTAATCCAATTTATTTGACTTCTTTTTTCGGACTGTGCAGATACAATAAAGCTCATTTCAAAAAGTTTCGTTAAAACAAAGTTACATTTTCTGAAAGACTGGTAAGATAGAAGTAACATCTTATCAAGAAAGGACCAAGCATTTTAATCGATATAGCACCAAAATGTATAAAACATTGGAGAGAACACCAGGAAACTTGAAAGGACATCACATGCTAATTAGATTTTCCTCTGCAAAAATAGAAGACAGGATTTTATCTTTAATTGGTTTGTGATATTGTGTATAAATATCAAAATAAATACATAATGACATGCAAAAATATGTAAACGCATTAATTTATGAAAAAAAATTTTTTGCCAAAGGTTCTTGAAAAGGGGTGCACATTTTTGGGTCAATCCTTAGACCTAGGATTTAAAAAAGCGTTGGGCTTTTGTCCATAGTTGGAGATTGTAGAAAAAAGATCCTTTACCAAAAAAATCCGAAGAAACTTGTCTAGCTAACAGTATATAACTTGTAGAAGACACTTGTTCTTTAAAAGACTTACCATTGAAACTTAAAGAAGGTTTTACACGAACAAAAGTTTTTTTCTAAAAATCTACGATAATGAAAATAGTTCAAAGTACGTTTACTTTATTTCTAATCTTTATTTGTTTGTTTTCATTCTTATCTTTATTTGTTTGTTTTCATTCTTATCTTCATTTGTTTACTTTCTTTCTAATATTTATTTGTTTACTTTTTTCTAATCCTTTTTTGTTTACTTTCTTTCTAATCTTTATTTGTTTGCTTTNGTTTTTTTGTTGTTTTGTTACACACACATATATGTATGTTGGCAACCCTCAGTTTTGTTGACTATGGTAAAGCACCTGGATAATATTATTTGGAACATCGTCTTAACTGGCTGAATAAGCCGATCCTGGATAGGCATGTACGGCTACAGCCATGGCAGATAAAAGTTGGCATGTCATCTCTTGACTGATTCGTTTGTCTGGCTTTCCTATTCTTCGTTTCATTTCTTGTCGCTAAAACTTGTTGTCCGTGAGTTAGGCCAGCTTTCGTAACTCTTCTCGACTCTACTCTGTCTGCTGCTTTGGTTTCCCATGTGTTTGGGTCGATGTTGCAGGCCTTCAAGTCTCCCTTGCAAACATCTTTGAACCGTAGATAAGGGCGTCCAATCCTTCTTTTACCGTTTGCCAGCTCCCCGTAAAGGGGATACTTTGGAATCACACACACACATATATATATATATATATATATATATATATATATATTTATATATATATATATACAGACATAAAAAGATATTCCTAATCCAATTTATTTGACTTCTTTTTTCGGACTGTGCAGATACAATAAAGCTCATTTCAAAAAGTTTCGTTAAAACAAAGTTACATTTTCTGAAAGACTGGTAAGATAGAAGTAACATCTTATCAAGAAAGGACCAAGCATTTTAATCGATATAGCACCAAAATGTATAAAACATTGGAGAGAACACCAGGAAACTTGAAAGGACATCACATGCTAATTAGATTTTCCTCTGCAAAAATAGAAGACAGGATTTTATCTTTAATTGGTTTGTGATATTGTGTATAAATATCAAAATAAATACATAATGACATGCAAAAATACGTAAACGCATTAATTTATGAAAAAAAATTTTTTGCCAAAGGTTCTTGAAAAGGGGTGCACATTTTTGGGTCAATCCTTAGACCTAGGATTTAAAAAAGCGTTGGGCTTTTGTCCATAGTTCGAGATTGTAGAAAAAAGATCCTTTACCAAAAAAATCCGAAGAAACTTGTCTAGCTAACAGTATATAACTTGTAGAAGACACTTGTTCTTTAAAAGACTTACCATTGAAACTTAAAGAAGGTTTTACACGAACAAAAGTTTTTTTCTAAAAATCTACGATAATGAAAATAGTTCAAAGTACGTTTACTTTATTTCTAATCTTTATTTGTTTGTTTTCATTCTTATCTTTATTTGTTTGTTTTCATTCTTATCTTCATTTGTTTACTTTCTTTCTAATATTTATTTGTTTACTTTTTTCTAATCCTTTTTTGTTTACTTTCTTTCTAATCTTTATTTGTTTGCTTTCTTTCTAGTCTTTATTTGTTTGCTTTCTTTCTAATCTTTATTTGTTTACTTTCTTTCTAATCTTTATTTGTTTACTTTCTTTCTAACCTTTATTTGTTTATTTTCATTCTAATATTTATTTGTTTGCTTTCTTTCTAGCCTTCATTTGTTTGCTTTCTTTCTAGTCTTTGTTTGTTTGATTTCTTTCTAGTCTTCATTTGTTTGCTTTCTTTCTAGTCTTTATTTGTTTGATTTCTTTCTAGTCTTCATTTGTTTGCTTTCTTTCTAACCTTTATTTGTTTGATTTCTTTCTAATCTTTATTTGTTTGATTTCTTTCTAATCTTTATTTGTTTGATTTCTTTCTAACCTTTATTTGTTTGATTTCTTTCTAACCTTTATTTGTTTGATGTCTTTCTAGTCTTTGTTTGTTTGATTTCTTTCTAATCTTTATTTGTTTACTTTCTTTCTAATCTTTATTTGTTTACTTTCTTTCTAACCTTTATTTGTTTATTTTCATTCTAATATTTATTTGTTTGCTTTCTTTCTAGTCTTCATTTGTTTGCTTTCTTTCTAATCTTTATTTGTTTACTTTCTTTCTAATCTTTATTTGTTTACTTTCTTTCTAACCTTTATTTGTTTATTTTTTCTAATATTTATTTGTTTGCTTTCTTTCTAGTCTTCATTTGTTTACTTTCTTTCTAGTCTTTGTTTGTTTGCTTTCATTCTAACCTTTATTTGTTTATTTTCATTCTAATATTTATTTGTTTGCTTTCTTTCTAGTCTTCATTTGTTTGCTTTCTTTCTA
>RDPX01000329.1:224873-239874 GCA_003991215.1 Morbakka virulenta
ACCTGTTGCATTGTCTCAACTGATCTATCCCACCAAACTTCAAACCCACCATCTTCACTCTTTCTAACTTTGTCAGGCACCTCTTTAAACCATTTCCCCGCACATTTCAACCCATACGTCTTGCACAGCTCCCAATATGTTCTCAATCCCATCCTATCATGTCGCCTCTTGTACTGCTTCTGAGCCAGCACCTTACACCCACACGCAACATGCCAAACTGATTCAGATTCCATTCCGCAGATGCGGCACATAGGACTAAAGCCACCATCCCACTTCGACTGCGCCAACCTTGTCCTCAATGCTTGCTCTTGAGCAAACACAAACGCCTCTGTGCTTTTTGCAAGGAAACCACCCTTAACCCACTGTACTGATCTCTCTGTTGCATTTTCATCCATCTTCTGAAAGAACCTACCATGCAGAGCTTTCTCCATCAATCTCTCCTTTCTCTCCTCGACCACTCTCGTCTTGTAGTGCTTCTTCGTCTCCCTTCCAAGCATAATCATTCCAGCCACCTGTTCCAAAATCTTCTCCTCAGTAGCATGTATATACTCTTCTAACCCTAACTCATCCTGCCTCGCACAATCTTCAACGCTGATCAAGCCACGACCACCATCCTTTCTCCCGATGTACAGACGACCTACACTACTATTCCTATGGAAAGCACCATTCATCGTTAAAATCTTCCTTGTCTTGGTATCAAGTTTGCACAGCTCAGCATCAGAGACCAAATCTTTATTCGTGTTAAGTTAACGGAAAAACAAAATAAAGAACATTAATTATGATGATAGTTCGCTTCAAGTGACGTAAATAGAACAAAAAATGTCTTCATTTACTTGGGTACCATTTGCAAGCTTTAAAATGGGGTAAATGGGGTTGATTTAGTACAGGTAGGGGTATTTGTATTAAATCAGTTGTCAATAAAAAACAATAAACTTCTACGTTTGGGACACATATTCTGGGATCCATTAGTAGGCACTAAGTAGTTTTTACAGCAGTTTACTTCTAAATATAAACTTCTTCACCGAAATAGTCCTCGCGTATGTCAGTGTTTGATTGCTACTTTTTTCTTAACAGCCAAGTAGTGCTGAAGATTTACCACAAACAACATATCTCTCCGATGAAGCACTGCACATGGCACGAGGAACAAGAAGACAGCTGGACGAGAGATCAACATCAGAAGAATCTTTTACTGAGGCAAGTTCAGCAAAAAGCTCGGATCAACCACCTTTACAAAAAGGTATGGAGTGTGAGGGTTTCCTAAAAAAATGTTTGGTTTATGAACTCTGCTTTCCTAGAAAAAGAATAGTGTGTACTGTCAAGCTAAGAATAGCATGTTAATGTGGTACCTGACTTTCGACCACTTACATTCAATAAATATCAGAAAGACCTGTTCAGATAATGCCAAACGTCCTAACTATAAGACGGAAAACTGTATCCACAAATCTTAAGTGTGCCCAAGGTTTTACGGTTTATCATTTTTATATCAAGCAATATTCTACAAGGGTAGGAAGAGAGTGTTTATGGGATACTGGACTGTTTACTGTTGCCTTTGCCTTGAAGGGGCTACATGATGTGTCAAACGTTTGGCCATTGGTACCCCGTAGGGGTTATAAAAATTTGTGAAATAGCAATAAAACCTTATCTCTGGGACCAATACAGTACCACTGTGTGAACATGAAGATACCGGCTGTTCTGATGCAGATCAATATTTGTTTCCTGTTTCATAAAAACAGCAAGTAGCGCGTAGATAATTTTTTTATATGTGAAAAGAGCATGTAGCTACCTAAAAGTGAGAAAGAAACCAGTGGTCATAGAATAACCTGGTTACCATCCACATATTGGATAATCACAGCCCAGTATTGTATTGTCGTTTTTGTCACCTTTAGTTATCGACGCCCTGCTTGAAACCGTAGTAGAAGAGGCAAGATGGAAATCCTTAATCAGAATTATTAAGAAATTTGTTCATCTTGATCACAAAAAGATATAGCAATTTGAAAACAGACACAAAAAATCAAATTTTTCGTTTTAAACTGACACAGTTGTATTTAAGTCGTGTGACAAGACACAAAGCCTTACTTATCAGCAGAATACGAAGCATAATTCGTGGATTGAAAAGATGGCATGATAAACTACTGTGTAGTCTGTTGGTATTTTATAGATACAAAGCTGCTTTGACTAAAAAAGGTCTCGGAGACCTCACCCGTTGGAATATCGTTAGCAAGACTTTATTACTTGCCCTGTCAAGTCGTCGTCGTCGACTTAACAAAACGAGTTATGTTTTGAGCTGAGCCTCAGCATGATGACTTACGCAACTCTGCTCAGACTATAGTAATTGACCGTTTTTGTTCGCCTGATGATGCTGGTACCATCTCTTCTCAATGATGCACCTGACAATTGTCTTTTCGTCTTTATATGACAAGGACTTATCAGTCCGATGCAGCAGATCCAGTAACGACCTATATTTGGAAGAGCGTCATTGAAAAATGTATCGACTTCGTGAACGACTACTATCAGCATCACCACCATCACCACCACCACCGCTACTACGACTACGACTACTACTACGACTACTACTACTACTACTACTACTACGACTACTACTACTACTACGACTACTACTACTACTACTACTACGACTACTACTACTACTACTACTACTACTACTACTACTACTACTACGACTACTACGACTACGACTACTACTACTACTACTACTACTACTACTACTACTACTACTACTANATGACAAGGACTTATCAGTCCGATGCAGCAGATCCAGTAACGACCTATATTTGGAAGAGCGTCATTGAAAAATGTATCGACTTCGTGAACGACTACTATCAGCATCACCACCATCACCACCACCACCGCTACTACTACTACGACTACTACTACGACTACGACTACTACTACTACTACTACGACTACTACTACTACTACGACTACTACTACTACTACTACTACGACTACTACTACTACTACTACTACTACTACTACTACTACTACTACGACTACTACGACTACTATTACTATTACTATTATTCTATTACTATTACTACTATACCACTACTATTATTACTGATATGTATATCTCATTCCATGAGCCAATACTGGGCTTCCATAATCAATAATTTTACATTTTCTGGAAGCAAATTGGAGCAAGAATAATTATTTTAATTATGTTAAAACTGGTAAGAGGTCTGCTACAAGATCGTTTGGAAAAGAGGAAACAAAATGGGCCGTAGTTGTGCACCGTTGACGTAATTAAATGTATTTTCCGGGACATTGAAGTATTTTTGAGAATAATAAAAGTAATTGACTGTTATTACAATAATATTGATATTTTTTTTTTAAGATTTTGTTGTCTCATTCTCCTTCCGTAATGAGCAGTCCAGTATTTTGGTCTGAGAGTACATGTGTATTGTTATAACAGCTGTTTATAGCTTGCTTAAATTTTTTAATGATCCACACACACAGATTCATCGTTTGAGTACTACAAAGATTCAAGTGGAATTGATCTTCACGAGTTTATTGTCAGAACGCTACGGGAAAATCCAAGGTAATTTTGTGGTTGTTTTCATGTGTTATAAGAAGACAATATCTTATTACTTGACACTGATGAGGTTATATTCAATAGGTTTTGCAGAACAGCTTAATGGTTGTGGTTATTTTTCGCTTTATATATTCCATGAGCGGTGGAGAAAACACTACTTTGAGACAAGCATGATAAAGATACCGACTATTTCCATTGATATTTTATAGATGTCTTACCATGATCCCAACTCGGAGAGTCCAAAACTTTGCCAAGCAACTTTTTTCCTCCCAAACTGGAATTTTTACCAAGTATTGGAACCCTCCAATTATTTTGATATTAGAAGAAACCTTACGAAATTCCTTTGTCAAGACGACGATCCCGTTCAGCACCAAATTTACTCCGTTCGTCCTTGTGCTATGATAACTTTTAGAGCTGTTTTGCAGAAAAACAGATCGACAGACAGACAAATAGACAGGAAACGGACAAATGTAGGAGAAATTATAACCTTAGCGAAGGTGATGATGATGATATGATGATAATACAGAATAGAAGATGAGAGAAGAGTATTATGATCTTATAAGAAAAATTGGAAAACATTGGAGTACATAGAAAGTGATTATAAAACAGTTACGTTGATTAACTTCAAATGAGACGGATAACATCTTGATTGCAACAACAATAATAATAATAATAAAAAAAAAATAATAATAATAATAATAATAATAATAGGAATAATAATGATAGTAATAAGACACTGAGATTGGAAAATTACTGACAACTTGTAACATGCACCACCCAAAAGCCGATGTTGAACGTCTTTACCTCCCCAGAAAATCCGGTTGGAGAGGGTTAACACAACTCGACCTTTCGTCGATTTTCGTGGCTAATACGTCTCCTTGTTTATCCATGAAAATAAAAAAGGTTCTCATTCGGTTGTTAAGGAAGCGAAACGGTTTGCGCGAGAGCTAGACCTTTATTTGGAAATTGGGTTGGAAGGGGAATTGAAGAATATTGAAAATGCCCGCGAATTGAAAAGATAAGCAAAAAAAAAGGAAAGAAGATTATCGACAATGCCTGGACGTCAAAACTATTGCATGGCCGATACACACTTTGAAGCCAGAAAGCTGATTTTGATTTAGTAGACACCCATCAGTGGCTGAGAAGTGGTGGTTTGAAGGAAGAGACGGAATGGTTTACTGTTACTGCCCAAGATCAAGCACTACGAGGAATTATCAGGCGAATGTGATTCATAATGGTGCAGACGAGAAGTGTGGGTTCTGTAACAAAAGTACTGAAACCATTGACCATCTCATTTCAAGCTGTTCCATCCTTGCGGCAAATCAGTATACCAACAGACACAATCGTGTCGGTCAATATATACACTGGAAAATCTGTAACCACTATGACATCGAAACAACGGACAAGTGGTATGAGCATAAACCTTTATCTGTTCTTGATAAGCCTAAGTGACTATTCTATGAGACTTCCTGATAAGAACCGACAGAACCATACAAGCTAATAGGCCGGACATTGCTATCAAGGACAAGCTGAGTAAGATATGTAAAATGATTGATATGAGTATACCATCTGAAAATAACGTATCTGCAAAAGAATTTGAAAGGCACAGCAAATTTTAAGACCTTGAAATTGAGGTGCCGAGGATGTGGAAAATGAAAACCAAAACAATTCTGGTCATGGGCACTTTGCATGGTTAAAAAGGGAATGCAGAAGTGTGTAAACGAAGCCCCAGGAAAATGATCACTCACCGAAATACAAAAAATAGTATTAAATAGTACTGCCCATATTTTTAGAACCCTTTCAGTCTAATAAAAGATCAGTGACTCCTATAAATCATATATTGTATAATGAATTTTTACCTGATAATTTTGTTCCATACAATTTCTTGTACACGTCTTAATACATTCAAACATACGTCAAGGAAGCATACATGCATGAACGCCTTGGAACCCTAGGTTATTGGTAAGAACCCGATGCTATGAATTTCTTGAAACGAAGTACTTATTTAAGAAAAATAGATGGTTGTGTATCGATAAACACGCCTGGAAAGGAAAAGCTTACACAAAACAAACCAACTCATTTATATGATGACGGAAAATAATATTGAACCAGATAACGACGTTAACGGGGCGGGATGTACTACAGGAGGTGTTGGATCCGGCAGGTGAGGGTGAGGTGGGGAGGGGGTGACGACCAGGCTTCCATCCCCAGGCCTTTATTCACATACTGGTAAGCCAAATACAAGGCTAATGAAACTCGCAGACACGGAGTGCTTAAACTAACAGAGGCACCAGGTGGAAGACGAAGGTGATTAGAGAATGACAGTAGGGTGGCACTGAAATGCTGCTACCGTGAAGCACAACTGACTGGAGGAAGCGGAAGTGTTGGACGGGGTTATGAGCTGTGGGCGAAGAGAGGAATGTTTGACATAAGTCAAGAACGGTTGTTGTGTCAAATTAACGTCATATGGCTTAAGAGATGGTTTACAGTGGTTGAAATAGAAGAGATGAAACGAACTCTCAACAGGAGGGTTCAAAGTGCAAGTGACGATGGGTGCACGGCTGGACGTCACACGTGAGGGTGATGCTGAGGGAGAGGTACTGGGTACTGGAGAAGGTCGCCAAGACAAAACTGCTGATGACAACAACCATAAACGCGGAAGGGATAAAACCCTTTATTTTAGTGTTTACAATTCCTGATGAGCTGGAAGATAAAGAGCAAGACATTTTGTCCCGACTGGCTGGAGTGATTGTGTGTAATGAGACGATTGAAGGACCCAGTATGCGGTACTGCGATAAGAAAAAACAAATATCTTGAGACTAGCAAGGTTAACAATATGCTAAAGTTTGTAAAAACGGAGAGTATAACATAAACACATAATCGGGTAAGGGCACCAGCATTTATAGTCGGTCAAAGAGTGGGAGTGAAGAAAGGAAAGGAAAGAAAGGAAAAGTTTNATCGGGGACAGCAAATGAGGACAAACTGTACGGCAAGAAGAACAGAGTTGACTGTGAAGGACGAGATAAATAAATTTTCATTGTGGATATGGCATGCTCCGGAGAACGAAACAAACAGGCAAAGGAAAACGAAAATTATTGCGAAATAACAACTGTGTTTCAACTAGAAGAGAGAAAGCAAGGATTCGAGGTAAAAGTTTAGTATGTACGTTACAACATCCAATCACTACCACTAGTGATTGGATGTTGTGGTGGTGCAATGAAGGAATTTGAAAATGCTTTAAAAGAAACATTTGATGAAAAGGTTGTAGATTACACTTAAGCATGAAATACAAAAGACGGTGTTATGGGAAAGCGAAACAATTGTTAGAAAAGTATTGTATGAATTAATTTAATTAATGATATTTGAATTAGCTGCCAAAACGTCAGCTGTCAGACTCTAGACGCTGGCCATATGGATACTATTTATTGTAAAATGTGTGTGCTTTGTATCTGTGGTTACAACGTTACGTGGCAATTATAATGATGATGACAAGGTGGGAAGATAAACCAGCAAAGGCTGTGGAACATAAAAAAGTCAATATTCTCTGTAACTTTAGCATACATGCAAACCGAATGATACAGGCAAATAGACCAGAAATTGTTATCAAAAATCACTCTGAAACAACGTGTTTGCTGATTGATATGACAATACCAGTGGAAAATAATACCTCTCTTAAAATTTTTGTGAAACTGAGAAAATACAAGGATCTTGAGATTTAAATAACAAAAATGTGGCACTTGAAAACTACCACATTTCCTGTCGTTGTTGGAGCACTTGATATGATATTTAAGAATGCTGAATAGTATGTCAACCAAACTCTTGGTAATCTATCTCTGACTACAATCCAAAAAATTAATCTAATTGGGACATTATTGGGACATTGCAAATTTTACGAAAAGATGTCCATTTTAATTTTTATACATATACTTCAAATATTCCTGTTGTTGGTAGTCTGCAGGGCCACTAAGGATTTATCATTTTACACATTCAGATTGTGTTAATTATTTAAAAGTAATACTACTTATCAATGTTAATTACTCTCCAAAAATAATATCTTTTTATTCCACCAGTTCTCTATTACCGTTGCTTGAGGTCCCTGGTCGATGACCATAGCAAAATCAAAACATATATTAACAGAAATGTATAGAAATAAAAAAATCCAAGTTTAAAAGATGGTGAGGTTGAAAACAGGAACTTTACCAGTCATAATCAGAGCCTCAGATCTTGTTACGAGAGGAATTAAAAAGAACACATAAAATCCCAGGAAATATCAACACCCGCGAAATTAAAAAGATAACCCTCGCAATAATAAATACCCCTCAAAGAGTACTATCGTTGAATACATCCTGATAGTTCTCTTTGCCCATAGGCTGAACCCATAACTTTTAGTCTAACCAAGAGGATAACCCCCTCCCTCCCCCCAGTATATTATGCATACTACTTATTTACTTTTTTCCGCACCCACCCCCATCTTAACCTTTAACTTCTTTAATACTATTTTCATTTTTCTTTTTTCTTTTTTTTCTCTTTTTTTTCTTTTCCGTCAGACTGTCACTCACTACAAGGCCATAAAATTACACCATTCTGTTGCCTGTATTACTTTATAAGTGCTGCTTTGTATGAGCCTCTTAATAAGATGGCCATAGGATTTCTGACTTACTTTTTTTTTTTTGGTAATCCATATGGTTACATAAACCATAAATGATGATTAAGAAAGTGTATATAATAAGATTTTTTTGTCTTTCATGGAAATTAACAAATTAGATTTTGGATTTGTATTATCAAACAGGGATCGACTGATGCTTTTGAAGCTTGAAAGAGATTTCAACGGTCTTATCAAGGGTCAGCAGTAAGTCTGATTATATTCAGTTTTTCTTGTGCATTTGAGTGGTGATGATGATGGCTCTGCAGCTATATGTGTATACACATTTGTATATGTATGGTTCCCGCTTTGTGCTAAAAGTGGCTTAGCCCATTTCAATTTCAAGCTTGTTATTTGGTGTTTTTAATCGTCTGTGTATCTTTTTCTTTTTTTTTTTGCGAAAAGACAAGGTGCAAAACGGCTGTGGCGCTGACCCCAACCCAGAACCTCGCGCACCGCAAGTAAATAATTTACTTTGCAGTTACCTTGACTACAACTCTATCTAGCTCATCCCAACTTTGAGCCACGCTCCCTTGGACCACTGTCTTTAAATCCAGTCCAACCTGTCAGGTTGGTTTATCTTCACGATGGTCCAAAATTGGATTGTAAGGACGTTTACAGAGCATGTTTTGCATTGTTGTTCTCTTTGATCTTTTTACTTTTGTCACCAGGTTTTCTAGAAAATATCACCAAGCATCCCATCTCTACATTTTTACATCATTTTTCCTCTTTAATACAAACCGTAAGAGGTATAAGATGCAGAACGAGTACTAGAGTAAACAAAAGTTGCATAGGTATCCTGAAAGTTACGTAATTAAAAGGGTTATTAATGCCAGCTACTGGTCATCTTTGGTGACTTAACGGTATTTTGTGAAGAAATTATGCACCGCTAGTGCAGAATCTACTGTTTTGGAGATAATCAGGCAATTGGTGAAAATAGATAAGAGAACTGTTGGAAGCGAATAGTTAGTCCTTCATTCAATTAGGTTGTTGAGCCACACACACTTAAGCAGACACAAATTTCGTCATTTGTCCAATATATACAATGCCAGAAGTAATTATGCGATGTGCAGTTGTAACCAACCTCAGAATATGATGTATTTTCATCCAGGATTCAAATAGCGGTGTTCGTTTACAGTGGCTAGTATTGAAATTGAGGACAGAGGTGCTGCTGATAATAGTGATGATCCAGATGGCGATGATGGCTGTGATCAGGATGATGACACGGATCATGATATTAATGGTCATTCTATTTTGAATGATTGTAATGATAGTACTTTAGTCAAAGTTGGAACCTGAAATCCTGTATAAAGATGTACGTCAGCAGTCCTGGAATAGTACTAAATACTTTCCTACAACTAATAAAATATACCCCAATTGGATGCTTCATGAAACTCAAACAGCAGTAGGAAACAAGGACAAAGTAAAATCCGAGAAGTTTATGAAGAAGTCGGGCAGAAACAGATAAAGCATTAATCGATTCGCCTTGCACTTTGCACGCCTCCTAGGCAGCACCTTAAAAGTGAAAAGAAAGCTAAAAAACTGAAGGTGAGGCATGAAGGATAATAATTGTAATATAGGAAACAAGGATGATATTCTTAAAACAGTTTTTTGGGGAGAGGTCTACTTTAGTGACTTCGCAGACGCTTTTTGGATGATGTATCAAATGATCTCCTTCCGCCTATTCTTAAATCTAAAGTGGAATATGCAGTCACAAATTTGACAGTTGGTAAGAGCCCAGGGCTAGGTAACATCTGCTTCGAGTATCTTATAGCAGGTGTTAAAGTAAGCTTCTTATTGCTACCAAGCTGTTTCCTTTGATGTGCATAGTTAATAGTGAAGTTTTAAAACTATTTAGCAACACAAAGCTTTCTCAGAATGTTCTTTTTGACGTTTATGTTTGGGGTAGGATTTAGATGAAGAGCAATGGTGGAAGGGCGCTTACACAAACACCCATTACATGTTTGACCTAACTACAGGGTTTGGAATGATAGCTTTAAAATGCAATTGTTTTATATACTTTTATGGTTTATTTTAGAATAATGCAGAATCAATAGACCATTATTTCTTAACAACAAAACAACGTCATGCCAAAACGACCAGTGACATCTTGTATGGCTCATTATATAAACGGTTTATTATTGTAGTCACGTATAATAACGTTGTTACAATTAACAAACGCACCTCATTAAGTTTTCTTTTGATCTGATAAAAAACAGCATCTGACTTCATGGCAAACATCTGACTTCATGGCAGCAGATGACTCCTGTAAAATCTTTTTCTTACTGGTAGTGATTGTTTGAACCGTATCTTTGTTGTCAACATTGAAAAAGTTATACTTCGTTAAGAAATGAACTTACGGCACACAGTACTACACGCACCAACAAAAATTTTTCTTATAAATATTGCATCCTTTTTTATGTACCTTTTTGAAGCATGATTTGAAGCTCGTCGTGACATTGAGTGAAGAAAGGAAGAAGCATTATCTTTAGTCAGAAAAATTAAAGCACCACATTATGGCACTGAGTTTCTTACCCTTTTTTTCGCTTTCAAACTTTCAGTTATAAAGGTATTCTAAATATAATTTTCAGTTATAAAGGTACGTTCAGTTAAATAGAAAAAGACCGTCGAGTGTTTGTATGTTATTGTACGTCATTGTTAAAAGTATCAGCTGTAGTGTCTTTAGGTCGTTGGTAGGCCATTAATAATATGTCATTTGTTAAGCAATAATAGGATCGTATGATTTTTAGTCTCTTAACCTGTCCTAAAATTGTATATTAGGTATTGGTTTATGAACGTGACGTTTTTAAGAGTGATTTACAGTTCTGTCACCATTTTCGAAGTATCAGACTTCCATAGGTGTAAAAAAGTAACTGATCCAATTATTTGTGTAGATTATACAGGTATTCAATAGTCTCTACTAATAGTCAATATTGATTTCATTTTCGTTGTTGATTTCTCGCCGCAGAAAAATTTTCTTGAAATATCCTGCAATGACATCCTACCATCGCATGCTGGTCCATCGTGTGGCTGCCTACTTTGGTCTTGAGCATAATGTGGATGCAAGTGGAAAATGTGTAGTTGTCAATAAAACAAACAACTCGAGAATGTAAGCTACCCGTACTAATTCATAAAATGTTTTATTTTAAGTTTGAGAGCACAGCTGACTTGCACTTGTCAATACAAGTCAGCTGTGCTCTCGTATCTCCATGCAGTTCTGTAAAAACCCGAATATTTCCTAATTGATGCCAATACAAGATCAGAGATCTAATATCCATGGGTGTGCTGTAATAATGAAGGCCTTGTAGTCAGTCCACGCCATATCCAAATGTTGCTTTCTCCCGAGATTTTTATTGATGAACAGTGGATCATTTGTTCGTTTTGAACTCCTTCTTCAAACTTTAAGCTTTCTTGGTATTGTTAACTTTTAGGAACTCACATATACCATCTGCATTCACACGTAAATATTTTCCAAAGTAAAGGTAAGCAGGTCATTGGTTTCTAATTGCTGGCCACTTTCCCTTTGGCTTAATCTCACACTTAAGACCATCCATCAAGCTGTTCTGCATCGGTGTTGTTTCTCCTCACCCGAGGTTTCACTCCAAAAGGTTTTGACTTCCTCTGTGTCTGGTACTTTATTTGTTTAGTTGATTTCTTCATTGTTAAGCTCTTTTACTTTAGTTGTTGGTAAAAGTACGGTTTGTTGAAAATGATTGATGTGGATGTTGATACCTTCTAATTTTTCCAGTATCAGTCTCAGTAATATCATTTCCTTCACGAAATTCCCTTTACCCCTTCTCAGGTTCCACTTTTCTTGAAGCCTAATATTGTGGCTTTTTTCTTTACACTCTCTTTCTTGGGTAGCTAACTCACCAAGTGAGATCTTGATTTAACTCTTTCATTTGGCCATATTCTTTGCTTAAGTTACCCCCAACCTGTTATATTACAGAACATCATCATGCATCTGTATTGTATAAACCAACTTTGCCCTTTTCTTGACCTTTTCTTCTTACCTCTCTTATTTCTCCTTTTATTGGGTAACGTTTTGTAAGTAGCTCTTTTTCCCCCGTCAGTTAATGTTCATTCAGTTTAAACCAAAGCTATTTTGATCTCCCCTTAAAACATCCTGCACCACAACTAGAAATTACGGCATCACGTTACCATCGTGTTTTTTTCGGTGTAATTTCTGTTTGCTACCGTCACAACTGCTTCAGTAAAAGTTGCTTTTATTTGTATTTCTCTAGTTCATTCAAAACCCACATTCTTTTCAAGATTTCTTGCTTTTCGTGCATCAGCCATTGTTCCGATTTGGCGAACACATTCCTTATCTTCCACAAGTCATAGATTCGCTGCCAGGAATCATATTTGTCTGGCTTACTTTTAAAATAACATCCTACTACAATTTGATTGATTTTATTCGTTCACTTATGGCTTTTCGCATTAGTACGACGAAGACCGATCCCAAACGTCTGATTAATGGGATATCTGTCAGGTGCCACAATGTCGCATTTACTTTCAGTATTGGTAACTTCGTTACTCCATAAATGCTCAAGATTCGTAAGACTGATATTGAAGTTCGGTATATATAAAGCTGTAGCACTACCAGTGTTTTTATTGACACACCATAGTTAGGGGGTTATCAACCAAAGTGAAAGAGTCCTTCCCTACCCACGCCCTACCTACTTCATGGTGTCGGTGAAAGCACTCGGTTACTGTACCTTGCACAAGGGTGAACTTGAGGTAGTTGTGGCAAAGGCTAGCCTCATTCGTTCACGTCTTTATTCTTAAACCAGATGTAGTTTTATGTCAATAGCAAGGACATATTACTTTTATTGCTACCACTGCAGTTCTTATTTTTAAAACATTTTTTATTTGGCACACACTGAGCTAGGACAACTATATTACAGTCAAAAATTATTTATGTGCATTATAGAACAAGATGAAACATAACCATGTCTCATATTGCATGTGAACAACCATCCCACAAAATTTGTTACTTTGATAATAGGCTAGTCTGCTTCCTCACAGGCAACAAAAATCACCTTTGTTTTTCACTTCGAAAATGTATACCTTGCCATACTCTTTAAAAGGATCTCAATGTATATATTGAGTTGTTACCAGGAAGCAGATTGCTTTCACAAGCAGCTAACATTATTCCATTCTCAAGAGAATTTTAGAGTTCCGTGGTTGTGGTACATAAGAATTCCAAAAAATAGACTCGAAGGAACTTGATACTATTGTTAGTGGGGACATCTATTGTTCTCTTTTTTTCAAACTGTTAAAATGTAATGCCAAACCTCTCAGCATCCAGCAGTTTACATTAGCTATCCTGATTACAAGAAGTATATGAATATTAGCACTAAAGATTGATAATGTTTTAGTAATTATTGTGAACTATAATCCACAGCTCTATTTTACATGTCAGTTTGTCTTCCCCATGTTTGCCCGTGCCCATATCCATACGTTTGCCTTCTCGCTGTAATATTATCAAAACACTTAATATTAGAAATATTCGCGTAATTTTCTTTTCTATATTTCAGACCAGAACGAGGCTTCCAAGCGTACTGCAGTCGTGAATACACAGATGAAGAATTGTCACTACCCAAAGCAATTTTAAGGCGTGGAAACACAACGTCGTCAGAAGAAGGAACTTTGTCACCCAGGGTAAAGACAGCTGTTTGTGCATTTTTTGTTACGTCTAGTGTACCTACAGTTGGACAGGAGCGCATGGTATTGATGTACGGATTCAAACGCTCACTGGGCCTTAATAGGGTATCGCGACAAATCGTTACAATTTGAGCTTGATACTGCGACAATTTGCTATAATACGTATAAATTTGGATATTAATAATAATAATAATAGTAATAATAATTTTTTTTCAAACTTCATGTTTTTTTTGTCTAAAATCCTTAACAAAAAAAATATGATGCAATATCAACAGCACTAAAATACATATCAGTTTATCTAAGATAGTAAAATTTGTCTTTCAGTCCTGATACAGAGTGAATTGCTAACAAAGCTTAGTAAAATGTCAAAATTCCTTTTTCTAACCACGTTTTATTTCTTTGTGTATGCAAATAGTATGAACACCGTAAGGCCGTTTCACTAACTTTATTAATCAGTCTATGAGTATTTATATTATGACTTTTTAGAAAGGAGAAGAACAAGTCATTTTGCTTTGGCACAAATCCCAGTGAAGTAACTTCGACGTAAAATTTGATTAAGTTCATGTTAATAATTAAATCGCTTTCGAGATGAGAGTTTTCTTGCAATTGTAGTAATAATAATAATAATAATAATAATAATAATAATAATAATAATAATAAGCGTCCTGGGTATGACGATAAACTGCATCCGGTTGTGGAGTTTCGACGTGGGCGAATGAGGTTACCCTTTGCCACCACTACCTCCAGGTCACCCTTAGGCAAGGTGTAGCACCTGTTAGCCTACTCCGAGGCCTTGAAATACCGGGTTGATGACCGTCGGAGTTTAGTCTGTCCCATTTCTCTTTTTGGCCAGGACAAGGTCGTAAGCCATGGTTGGCAATCGTCCTATGAGAAGGAATACTCAGAACATTAAACCAACCGCAATTTTAAATACCAGGTTGACGTCTGGCGGGATGTAGCTGTGTCTTATGGTCAGGAGTAGATCTTTAGCTTTGGTCGGCAGTACTCCTAGAGATGGTGTCTCGATAAAAATACTAGGGAAGGAAAACCTTACACAAACCAACCTCTTTGAGTGTAAAATGAATAGATGTAATTTTCGTATTAACGACGTGAATGGGACCGGAACTGAGAAGAGTGAA
>RDPX01000329.1:244072-258662 GCA_003991215.1 Morbakka virulenta
TTGTCTCTTTAGAGAAACAGGAGAAGGAACTTTGAGACTCCTGGTGACTTGTTGTTACCCGCTCTCAAAGATAAAAGAACAAAAGAACTTTCCAGACAAACATGTTTGAGATTTACATTATTGACAATAATAACAAAGTTCATGTCCAGCATGATAGCCCGCACAGGGAGATGGTATTCACCTGCCAGACGAGAAAACTTAACCCCGGCTACCGACCAGTAGCTTTAGAGGTTAAGCACCTTCCTCAATATGTTGGTGGTTCCAATGATGGTAGATGTTTGGAGTCCACCCAAGACATCAGGGATGCCCAACTCTTTCAATAATAATAATAATAATAATAATAATAATAATAATAATATTTGTAACAAATTTGGACTGTAACAAGTTATTATTAACAAATATTGTTGCATCAGTTTGGTTGTAACAATATGTCGCAGATCCCTGAATAGAAATGAAAACCTTTTACATGCATGCATGGGAGTGCCCACCCACACACGCACACATACAGATACACATACACATGGGTATATGTTGATCCATCAATACACGTACATGATTGTTTACATTAGGTCTTGTTTAACCAGGTGAGTTTAGACATAGAGAAAGGAACAATGTTCCAAGAAAGGGAAATGAAAAAAATGCAATACAGCTCTTACCAACCATAAAGTCATGTATTTCCCTGGGGCCAAATAAAGGATACACAAAGATCCAAGAATTTTAACATTGCAATTAAAGTCATAAAACTTCAGTAGAGTGTCGCTTGTCAAAAATTATTTCAAAGCATAACTTGGCCACTGCAAATAAATTCACACCTACGTATAAATGCACTAACTTGTTTTATTCTTAAGTAATTAGATATTTTTAATTATTGTATGTTAAAAATCCATTACTGCATTATTTATGGTTTCAGTAGCACTAATATATATCCTCCTTGTGAGAGCATAAGCAGGGCAGTAGATGTTCTTCAGAATACAGGCACGTGTATTACACGAAAGTCTTTACCTACAGTACCATACCACAAGAGATAAAAGAGACTCATTGCAAGATCAAGTATAGTCAAAGGCGAATATTTCTAAAAAATTACAATTACTAGCAAGATTGCTGCTTCTAAAATACATGAAAACTGCATATTTCTAACTATTTCAGAATTTTAGTAATGGAACATGGAAATATGCCTTGGATAACTGGGGCAGTTTTTTTATTTAAAACGTCCAAGCAAATCAATAATAGAAGTCATTTGTTATAGCCCAGGTATGTTGCTGTGAGAAGATGAAATTCTTAAGAAATTGATGTAACGGATTTAGCTAACTCGTATTAATAGTTAAATGAATTATTAACAGTACGAATGTATAGGACGACCAGTACCACACTGGTGATTAATAGGAAAGCTAAGTTGCTAATTATTCCAATGTCACGATATTTTTTGGCACCCCGGTCATTTTTTTTAAAAGTATGTAATGAATTGGAAAGACGGGAATGCTGAGCATTCCTTTTTATGAAGTAAAGAACTGCCGAGAGCCTTTATACATTCTATTCTACAAGCCATCACATTTGCGCACATGACCATGAAAGAATAATAATGAAATCCAATGGACCCTACCTTCATGCGTTAATTAAAGTTGTGTCCATTTGTTACAAGGTGCTTGCTTTTTTTCCCCCAAGGAAACCTATCAGGTGACAAGTAATAACTTCCCAATGCATTTTACTAGAAATGGGTGAATTTTTTTTACTACTAAACCAGGATAAAAACGAACGAATAGTGGCTAAAAAAACCTTAAACACCCAGGATATTTCTAAGTGTGAGTTACAGTTCAAAATTATCTCCTTGAGCATAATTTCTCTTGTGGACATAAAATATATATATTATGAACCAAGGTATGCGCAGCACAGAAATACTGATGCTAAGAGTAAATGTTTAACAACGACAATGAGGACCGTAATATTGGTAGTAGCAATAAAGATAATTAAGAAGAGATAATTAAGAAGAGAAGTGATTGTAATGCTTCAAATCATGACGATGATAAAACCATTAACAAGATATCTACAAATTTTGTAAAGCTGACTCACAGAATTGATTTCTTAAGATTTGAACTTTTTTATTTTTTTGGCCAAACATATCTGCCTGAATTATTAAAGCTCTAATTTGGCAGGATTTCTACAAAAATATTCAAATAGGTGATCATATATTTATTCTCATTACTGTAGTAAATTGATCCATTTGCATTCTTACCGAAACATGCATCGATACATACATGTTGACAACGTAGCCATTGGCGCATTGCATGATGACTTTGCAGACAATTTTCGACACGTGCATACCTTTATATTGCTGCATCATCTTTTCTTTGGTCGTTCTTGTTTTCCACCATCTTTTGACCTTGGCTTTTACTGGATTGGTTTACCAAGCCAGAGCTTCCTGTGACTCGTCCGTAGCATTGTGAGTTTTCTATCGTTGACGATGTTTACCAGATCTTGTGTGGCTTATTAGCTTAAGTAAACCTTACCTTCACTTTATCGTTTATTATTATATGACCTAGGTGGGAACTCCCTAGAAGTCAATTTTTACATCTGATTTCCAGAGTCATGATTTTGTGCTCCAGTTTCCCTGTTGAAGTCCAAGATTTACAAAAATATCACAAGATGGACGTTAACTCATTATCACACCAACCTGATTATTTTTGCTGTTATTATGTTTCTTTATTAATCCAGATTGCTTTACGCTTTGCCAGTGGTGCTGTTGTCTGGTGCGTGATAACATCTCAGGCTTGTATCCCTCACAGTTGCTGTATTTGACCACAACGCTCAGGGCCTTTCCTTTCACCATGATACTCTTCGGAAGAAGTTGGCTTTTGTTTGAGTTATTTTTTGTTGTTTATCATGATCTTATGTTTTTCGAACTCATTTCCATGCCATAAACCTGAGAAGAGTTGTTCAGTTGCTCTCCCCTTGATATGATCAGTGCTTCTTTGTTGTCAGCACACCTTCGTGATGTTTCTGCCAGTACACTGACTCTCCCTTCGTGTTTATTTAGACATAATTGCTTCCAAAACATTGTTGAAAAGCCAAGGTGAAAGGAGGCACCCTTGGCGTACACAAACTGTTGTTCAAAACAAGTTCCCAGTTGCTTTATTAAAGTACACCGCACTAAATGTCTTGTTATAGAGTTGTCTTATGATTTTTACTAGATTTGAACTAATGTACGTTTTGATTGTAGTCTAAGGCTTCGTGCCAGATCCTGTCCAGGTCCGTCCTGAAATCAGTAAAGACGTGGAACAACTCATTGACGTTATTGGTATTTCTAGACCGAGGTTGAAGCTATAGGGATATGGTTGCCCGTTTTGCGTAGGGCTTTACTCGGTTCAAGGTTATTCTTAAAAGAACCGCGCCTTGATGGCTGATGAGACTGATCTTTGGAAGTGGAAGCGACTGTGCCCTCAACGGGGTTATCCATATCATACGCCCTGCTTGGAACAGCTCTACAGCGATTTTACCCACACCAGAGGATTCTTCTTTATTGAGACTTGTTCTACCCCTTATGATGCAACATTCTGTTGAGTACGTAAGACTGTTGCTATTAGTAACAACTAGGTCTTCAAGATCACTTCTAGCAACATGGTTGTACAGATCGGAACCTTGTTCAGAGTCCATCAGAGTTTTGCCGTGCATGTCTTATGAAATAAAAGGCCTGCTTACATTTCATTTGTGGCCCATGGCTGCTAGATTCTGTAACTCTGGCTTCAGTGTGCTTTCCTCCATCATATACGTCGAGTGCTTTTAAAGCCAACTCATTTTAAGGTCATTGTATCATCTCTTGACTTCACCATTTTTCGGGTTTTTTTCGACAATTACATTTGTTTGGTGGTTTATCCTGCGCGTGGTTTCTAACCATCTTTTTTAGCCATTTAATGAAGAACGAGTTATCCTATTCTGAAAAAGCACCATTTACAGGATAAAATTATTTGTCATTATTTGTCTGGCATTAAATAGGATATTACTCTTAGTTGTAGATTTTTGCCTTTCTTGAAAATTCTTGACTTTATGGACTTAGTGGAAAGTATGAATATAGGATCTTTAACATGCCATGATTCGAAAGCCGCAAGTATTTATTTTCGAGCTTAGAGAAAGCTTAATACTCTCAGCTTGACAAATCGCCTGTTTCCTTTGCTCCATCCACAGTTTTGTATATACCTATTTTTCCCCACAAGCTGACTTACCAGCTTGCTATTCGTTTATTTTTGTGTAGGATATTATAAAAGGTAATTTTCTGGTTGACCACGTTTCCCAATCCAAGTCTGAAAATCCATGATGCTTACATTTAACCTTACAGACGACATCTGACAAATGTAATTCAGTAAATTCTAACAACCTCACTTCTATTTTAGCCACATGTTTATATCCGTTCCTTCTTTTGCTTTAAGCCTGGTAGCCCAGTTGCCTCCCGAAGAACAATGGAAGACAAGAAGTCGAAATCAATCGAAGAGCGCACAGAAGAATACAACAAGGCAAGGAAGAGAATTTTTAACCAAGATGTAAGCTGTTGTACAGGCATTTAGTGCATCATGAGATTTATATTTCACAGCAGAATATAGATTAACTAGAAGTAGTTAAAAGAACACACCTCAAAAACATCTCTTTCTTTAAATCAACACCTCTGCTTCTTCTCTCACTGGCCACAACTACCAAACCAAACATTATTCTCATCTGCAGGTTATAATCGTCTTGCAATACAAAAACATGTTACGAAATGTGATAAGTAAGGTGACAAGGAAGGTACCTGGGAATATGACGAGAAAGGTGACAAGCAAAGTAACCAGGTAGGTGACAAGGAAGGTAACAAACAGGGTAACCAGGGAGGCGACAAGAAAGGTAACCAGGAAGGTGACGAGCAAAGTAACCAGGTAGGTGACAAGGAAGGTAACAAACAGTGTACCCGGGAAGGGGACAAGTAAGATGACAAACAGGGTAACCAGGGAGGCGACAAGAAAGGTAACCAGGAAGGTGACGAGCAAAGTAACCAGGTAGGTGACAGGCAAGGTAAACAAGAAGGTGACAAGCAAAGTAACCAGGAAGGTGACAAGCAAAGTAACCAGGTAGGTGACAAGGAAGGTAACAAACAGGGTAACCAGGAAGGCGACAAGTAAGGTCAATACTTTGTGTGCATAGTTTTGATGAAGATGGCTGTTACCGTATTAAGATTTAACACACAGCGTCTTGAGCTCATTGCCTGTATCACTTCTGATATACCAGCCTGTGGCTGTCTACTGAGAAACAGGTGGGCAGATAGATCCCCACCTAACAAAGAGACTATCAATTAACTTTTAAATCTCTTCAGAAATTAACCCCTGACGCCGCGAAAATTTGTTTTGTAAAACAAGACATACTATTTAATTGGATACTGTTACCTCCGGGCCGAAATTCCCCCGACACCTATTTAATAGAAGCAAGTGGGACAAGAGTTACGGATTTTTTTCGTTAAGAATTCTCTTGAGCACTTTTGCTAATGTCCAGGTATCAGATCATATTTTCCTCAGGAATACGAGGCGTTTTTATTCGTCAGTTTTGTTATGATGGCTGTTGAATGTCGTGTTGTGAATAAACCATGGCTTAGACTTTTACCTTGTGGATTGTTACTGTAACTATCCAGGTTAACTCGGTTATATTAATTTGCTTTACCAATACGTTTATTGAAAAGAAATTGTTATTTATATGCCTTGCTGTGAAAATATAATTGGTTTTACCAGCACTTGACTAGATAAGTGTGTTTTTTGTCTAAAGCACCCAATCAGCGTTGATGTCCAGTTTTGCATCTTTATTGCGGTCATGTTTTAAAACCATCTGCGTGGTAATGGAGTCATTTGTACCCCCAGAACTGCTATGTTGCAGCACTCTGCCTTCTCGTGGGCCACAGGTATAATTAATCAGGCCTGTTTAAAGATAAATAACATTCACACATCTTCCAAGCACTGCGTACAACACTGGATTCCACAAATCGAATCAATTGTAACCTACAGCATTCGGCAATAATTCATATTACTCGAAAAAAGTATTATTCAGCTTTACCAAGCCTTTGTTGGACGTTAACAGACCATGAACCACCAATTTCCGATTGATATTTATATTGTGGTGCTTCTTGTACCTTATGAGCTGCTAACGTTGTGAAAATCAGGCGATCAAAGAAAATAAATTAAAAAGAAGCTCTAAAGTACTTGGTAATCTTTACGTGAGCCTTGTAACCAAAAAAGAGAAATGTCATTGTTGTCAACTGATAAAAAGATTGATTGGGTGATGCTTGTTTCTTATTGGTTGATTCACTCATCATTCGTTGGTTAGTAAGTTTATTAACTTAAAGATGCGTTGTTTAGTTAAGCTACTATTTGGTTGGTTGAATGACAGTTTTGCTAGTTGGAATGCACTAATAAATCGACTGAATACAGATATAGACACAAATGACAAACTCATATATGTACCTACACCATTCTCACCCCCACCATCCTCACTCACACCATTCTCACCCCCACCATTCTCACTCACACCATCTTCACTCACACCATCTTCACTCACACCATCCTCATATCCACTTTTGTCAACTACATTTAAATCAGCCAGAGTGTAATTAGTGAAACCCCTGGTAGCAAAGAAATAGAAAGTGTTGATGGTATTAAAATAGATAGGTAGAAAGCAAGTTTTTTCATGAATCGTTTTATATATATAGTTTTTTGTTGCACAGCAATTTGACTTTCTAATTATTTGGCGGGAGGGTTTTGTTGTTATTTATCGCTATGTTGCTTGAAGAGGTTATTAACCACTAAATATTCTTTTTCTGTTTGTTTGTTTGTATGTATGATGTTTTGCTTGCCAAGTACAAATGCTCATTCAGAGTGAATTAAAAGTAAACGAATGGCACATTGCTTAATTCAACCCAAATACTATTTTAAGTAGTTTCAAAATGCCTGTTAGTTCTAATAAAGTAATTTGAAAAAACCCAGGATGTTTCACGTTGTTTTCTTCTGTCTTATTTTAACATCCTCTTCTTTTTTCTTTTATCCTTTTTCTTTCCCCGTTTAGTATTCTTCTTACCAATTTTATCTTTTCCTTTTTTCCCCTTTCTTTCTTGAACCTTTTCCTTCCCCCCTTTCTTTCTTGCACCTTTTCCCCCACCTTTCTCTTTTCCATTCCATTTTTGTCTTGTTCCTCCAGCCAGCTGGTCAACAATGAAAAGATGGGCCTTAAAAATAGGTGAATTGAAGCCCTTCTATTTGGACTCAACTGGATGAGTTTTGTTTTATTGCAATAAGATAATTTAATATGTGACATTAGTTTAAATCCGATGATTTAGAATTTCACTTATTTTGTGTTGTACAAATCATCAAGGCCTGATGTTATGTATTCAATTTCGGATCATAACAAAGCTTTTAAACGATTTATTTAACCCTGTCTAAGATATTGTGGGCGTATCTACCACAGGATAACTTTTAATAGAAAAACAAATACTTCATTTTCCCTATTCCTTACAGAAATATTCTATTCGCGTTATGACTAAAGAAGGCATCCTGTTGAGTGAACATTTTCCGTTTTTGGAAAAGAAGTTTAACTTAAACTTACTTTCTGTAGTATTCTATAAAGCACCATAGAACTTGTCCACCATTAATATAATCACGCATATCGGCCAAAGAGGAATAATCAAGGATAAAAAATGAATGCCTCATTTAAGAACTACTCGGTCGCTTTTTGTTTTTGGAGGTTTTTTGGTGTTCATTGAATTGTTGGATTCTAGTACCGATTTTATTCTGACACGAAAAAGAGGATATGGCACCAAGAAGTATCGATTTATGTTTAAAGAATGTGTTTGAGCTTTAATGATGTAGCAACTATTAATGCATCAAACCCACCGCTTTTGATCATATTACTTTCAGTGCAATAAAAATGCATTCTGTTTGTTTCTTTCCAACATCGCAGACCACAGAAGTGATATAAAATAGAGACAAGATTCCTGTTGATTGTTAAGCTGCGCGGCGTCTTTAAATAAGGAATGCCTGGAGACAGCAGTGCTGCCAAGCTTTGTATGAAAACAATTCCTCGTAGTACATGCTCCGTTGCTACGATTCTTCCTCATCAACGATGCTTAATAAATCTATTTAAATCCATTGTTTAAACTTTATTGTATGAGCTCTTGACATAATTTAGCGTTTTGCAGCCAATATTCCCATTGTCCAAGTAGCATGCGTGTCAGAGATCTTAAATCATTGTCTGGGCACGCTGGGTAAAAATAGGGTCTTGACCACAGACTTCTACTATAAGATATTTTATTGCTGTAGAACGAGGTTGTCGTGAGGAGTGGGTGTGTCCATAGCAGCCATACCCCCAGCAATAGGCGGCTGTTTACCCCACCATCTGAACCTCCGCGCTTTAGACACCGATTGTATTTGAATGTTAATCAAAGCAGCCGCAATGATTACTGTGATGTAAAGGAGCTTCATTAGGATTTGAAGCGATGGGATACAAAGAGCATCAATCGTATATAGTACACGGACTGAAAACATTTTTGGTGAAAATATTTTCTAAAAAGAGTTTGCACTTTCAGCATGTTATAATTTTTGTTCTTTGCACATTTTGGAACAGAACACCCGGGTCGTGACAGAATGATCAGCACAAACAACCCAACATTCAAATTACTAACGGTGCACGTAATTTTGGCTATTTTGGCTAACAACAACAACAAATACTACTACTTCTGCTACTACTACTGCTGCTGCTACTACTACTACTACTACTACTACTGCTGCTACTGCTACTACTACTACTACTACTGCTACTACTACTACTACTACTTCTACTACTACCATTACTACTACTACAACTACTGCTGCTCCTGCTACTACTTCAATTACTACTTCTGCTACTACTACTATTACTATTATTACTACTACTACTATTTCTACTTCTATTACTACTACTACTACTACTTCCACTACTACTACTACTATTACTAATACTAATATTATAACCTACTGTTCCTGTTGTAATTATCACTTTTTTTGCTCAGTTACAGTTGTATCGAGGTTGTACGTTATCGTGCTCCCCACCAAGTCCATGAATATGTGGTGTTCGCAAAACAGTAGCATCCCAGCAGACCCATATTTTCTACATTAGTATTGTTTTGTGCAATAATTTGTTTCATTTTTTTTAGAAAAATCTAATATTTATCTAACAACATGTATATATGTATAAATATACCTCAGAGTATACTGCATGTTGACTTCATTTTAACAACATGTTAGCAGTTCTGGATCCTTACTAGTTCGTGAAACGATTGGAAGTAGAAGAGGTGTGCCTATAGCTTAGTGTAATCTTTGGAATGCGAATGTATCTTATTTGTGTTTTATTTTGGCTATGACATACAGATATAGATCGTGTGTGTGTGTGTGTGTGTTTCTAAAACAGTCATGTATAAAAAATGTTTGTTGTATATTTGTATAAGAATCTGCTTACGTCGAAGCAGCCTTTGACGAATGCTTTTTTTATGTTTCAGAGGTGGTATTTTTGGTGGTTTTTTTAACACCAGTTGTGTTTCCTAGTTTTGGTTACTATTATACGGACCGATCCTATTGTTGTTTAATTGTCTGTTTCATTCAGTCGACAGCATCGTCCCAGTCATCAGATGATGGGCAAGACCAGCTTCTACTGACACCTATTAAACCAGTTCTTCCATTAGGAACACCTGTGGCGACCCAGGCAACGCATCCGGCAGAGTCACCAACTGGAAGGTATATATCGTCGACCGTCGTTTAATATGGATTTTTGTAATCGCCTTACAGCTAAGTTTCCCCGTCAACAGTCACCCCGAAATTTGTCACGTTTAATGAGAGCAATATAATGACCAAACAGGCGACTTTATTTGATGATAATTAGTTTCTTGGTCATGGCAATTACAATTCTGTGTATAAAGTTGTTGCTACTTTAAGCACTGAAATCATTTGTATTTCCTTGCTGTGCATCGTTAAAAGTAAAGATCAGTTTTAAAAATTGGGCCAAAATATAGGGTGGAGTAATAAAACGAAACATGAAATATTTATTCATAAAAGGATGTCACCAAACAGGAATTTAAACACCAACTTTTTTTTTACCGAGATGGAAAATTTTTTTGAACTTCTTCATTGTTTAAGAAAGGGTGGATAACTTTTTTCAAGTGAATAAAAATGCACGAATAGTTTTTGTTTAGATATTGGCGAATATTTTGTAGTTGGAACTACATCGTTTACGCCCAAACAGTTGTGTAGCTAAAATGGAGTCCTTTGAAGCAGGGTTGTTTGTAGCGTTGCTGGCAATTGCTAGAAATACGAAGAGGTCGTAGTCTAAAATGCTAGGCGCACGTTATGATGGATGAGGCGTATTCATTACTTAAGCACGTCGAGTAGGAAATGGATTGTGGCAAAGACCATATTTGGGATATAGTTATCTACTAATTGTTAGCAAAGGCCAAGTTCGGTATGCACACATATTTTTTATTCTTGCAATACCTCAAAATGCGAGGTACCATGCACGTGACATGTCTGGACAATTCCTGTGGGATTCATTGTAAGAGCTCAGAAGTCTAATCAATTATACTGGATGACAGCCTTTTGGGGGATTTCTGTTACAAGAAGGCCATGAGCTACGTTATGACTGACAAAAATGTGGGAGAAATAATTCGAACCACGCAAGTTTGCCATTTCCTATTCATCAAGTTGCAGCAGAATTTTTTCACAGTTAGTCATCGTAGCAAATTGTCTTATGATTTTTTGCCTACTTTTAATAGCTATGGTGGCATCTCGGTTAAGGCTACCTGTTACCCAGGGTGGCACTTAAAACAACCACCACCAAGGAGCTCGATTTTATCGAGGACTTTGAGAGAAGTTTAAAACTTAACAATGCAGGTGCCGTCGTCAAGATTTGGATGTTTTATTTTTCACTTCCATGCTAGTTGAATTGGTTAGCATGAATTCTATTGGTATTAGTAGAAGGGGCTTTGAAATATAGCACATCAAATTAGTAAAGTTATAATCACGTTCCTGTTACTTCTCCTAAGTCAGTTGCACATATTCCAGTTGAAATTCTTTAAAAATGCCAAGGCTTTCAAAAGATCTCAAAAATATGCTTCCAAAAATGAAAAACACCTGTCTCCTGTATTAACCGTAAAATTGAATCCATCCCTTAGATTCAGGAAAGCAAACACCTGCAAGCTAGCCTCAAATTCATAATTTATTATGGAAGAATTTTTCAAGTCGCGTTGTGATTGCGTTTTAGCCCTCGAACTTAAGGTCGTTTTCTATTTGTCTGGATGCTAATACATTTGCCTCGATAGCTCGACAACCTTCAGGGGAACCTAGTTAAACAAATGATCGAAGGTCTGGGCTGTTCTTTAGTAATGGTTATGTTTATTAAAGTTAAGTTGTAATGTTAATAAGGCACGTTTCCATAAGCTTCCATGTAGTAAGGGACCTTGAATTTGTGCTTGATTTTAAGAAGGGCTGAGAAAGCTGGTTGCTTGGAAAACAGGACTCGATCTTGCTTACCTTCCTTCCATGTTAACATTTTTTCGTAGGCCAGGAAATTGGCCCCCACGATTGCAGGCTTTGGAACAACAGAAAAACGCAGAAAGAAATGCCGCTTTAGTAGCAACAGCAGCCCTTACAGGTACGAATCATTTAAATGAAATAATTGCACAGACAGTATATCCGTCTTTGATATCAGGACATTTATCGAAAAATCTACCCATTTTTAGTTAGTTATTCCCATATTTAGATATTCCTCAGTTATTATTATTATTGTTCTTTCATTGTGGCATTCCTCTGTTCCATTTGAAAGTAATACTTTTCTTTTTTGTACTTTCCAAATCTTTTTAGAATTTTTCAAGTGTATTGAGACAGCTTTGTGAAGATTTTCATATCGTTATACCCAGCTCCCAAGTCGGAATATTTGTAATAATACTTCCTAAAGAAAGAAATTCCCATGGAACATGTTTAATTATCTTGTAATCAACAGAAGTGAATAAAAATAAGACCCAGTGAGCATTTTGGATAGTTAGGCCTAATATGAACCCAGTTACCAGCTTGTCAAAGTAGAGCTGCTTACATTAGAATGACTAGACGTTTTCCCTAAATTGTGGAGTGTAGTAGACAGTTTTCCCTTAACCTGGACAAGAGATAAAATGTACACAGATATCGTGGCAAAGGTGATGAGGCACGTTAATGGATGCGTTGATTCGTTCAAAGAGGGACAGGCTGAGGGTCAAAATATTTGCTGAAACGATTACTATTAACAGCTGTAGCATTGAGTTTTACGTTGGTATTTTGTGTTATTTATCACAGATAACTCAACCTGAGACGTTGGTTAAGCAAACTGTGTTTGAACAGCACGTTATTCTCAGTGTTTGTAACATGAAAAAGGAAATGGATGTTAATTTTAAGAAATACAACTTTTCTGGTTGTATTTCAGAAACATGGTTTTCATTTTTTGTACGCTGGAGTGCTTGATGTCCATGACATCCATGTTACTGATATTGTTTACTGAAACAACAAGCCTCTGCATTAATTGGAATGTTTATTGTTTTGAACACGTAGTACCCCTAATTATCATTCATCAATTAGGAAAGCACCAGGCGGTGAAAGGTCTTTGAGATATGAATTGATCTTGGTTTGGGGCTGCTACACAACAGAAAGATGGTCATCTAAGGATGAAGTAATCATGTAAAAAAAACACTTCAATAATAAGGATGCTTTGCGATGGAAGGGGTGATCAAGAAATGAATTTAGAAGAGAGTTGTGTTGTAGGAAAAAAGCAAAGTTCAATGACAGGAGACAGGGGCGCAGGTTAAGAGAGCAGGTGGATTTGCACAAATATAATGGAGAAAGCAAGTACTCCTTTGCATATACAGCACAAAAATGGAGAACAGCACCGACCGATTGTGATTATTTGAGAAGTGTTACGAAGTACCTATTTAGCAACAACCACCTGTGTATAATATATTTATATGAGATAAATGAATAGATGGATGGATAGGTAGGTTGGTGGATAGGTAGGTAGGTGGATGGATGGATGGATGGATGGATGGATGGATGGATGGATGGATGGATGGATGGATGGATGGAGGGATGGATGGAGAGAGAGAGAGAGAAGAGAAGTGAGAGAGTGAAAGAGAGAGAGAGAGAGAGAGAGAGAGAGAGAGGGGGGGAGGGGGAGGGAGAGAGGGGGGTAGGTAGGTAGGTAGGTAGGTAAGCAAGTAAGTAAGTAGGGAGGCAGGGTAGATATTGCTACATTTTAGTGACAGGGTGGAAGTGAAATTCATTTTAATGTCGAGCACCATAGGTGGTGTTTTAAAAATAGTTAAGATTTCGTCACGTTGCATCGCAATGTCAAATTCAGTATTGTATCATTCCCAATAAATAGGTTGATGGGTCTACGTTAAAGAAATATCCAGCGTTCGTGTATGTTCCTGACAAAGATTTATTTGGCACTTTTACCAAGACCGGATCTTGTCAGGTTTATCCGACATATTACTGCTTTAGCAAAAATTTCAGCTAACCAACTTACTTTAGAATCATCGTTTTAGAAGACTTGAAACTCCTTTTTGAAATAAACTCAAAAAATGTTCTTAACTGGACTTTACGACCTGCTATGCATAGACTTTGGAATAGCCCTAACCAGGTGATACGTCCACATGAAAGCAAAACCTGGCGTTTTAAACTGACCTATATCCGATTATGGAGGAGGGCGTGAAGTCGGTTTTTGTTTTTATCAATCTATTGCAGGCCTTGTTTCGCAGGCATAAAAAGCTGCCTGAATTCCGTTTTACTGTCCTATGATCCTTCCTGAGGCCAAGTCATAGATAGAGTTCTTAGTAAACGTGCAGTTCCAAGAAGAACCGTTTTCTGCAGTTCTTTGATTCTGTTATTATTATTATCATTATTATTATTATTATTATTTTGAAAAATGTTTAACTGGCTGATCTTTATACCGTAATTCTCCTTATTAGGCGACTCACAACTAATGACCTAGGGCTAATAAGGTACTTTCTCCTATCTTTCACATCTCAAGAACTTTTCTTAGGATTCTAGCTGTTCCTGATAAAGCGGTCTTCTGCATGTCCACTATGTTAGGTTCAATATTCAACTTTTGAACCCAATTTTTACCCCTTTGCTGACACTTCCTAATGCTCCTATCACAACAGGAATCACCTGCACCTTCTTCAAACCCCAAAGCCTTCCCATCCCCCTCTTCAAGTCTTGATATTTTTCAACCTTTTCCTTTTCCTTGTCTTCGATTCTTTTATCTGCTGGAACGGCAATGTCGATTATGAAGCAAGATTTCTGCTTTTTATCAATCAAAACAATGTCTGGCCTTCTTGCCTCTATTACATTGTCGCATTGAATATTGATGTCCCACAGAATCTTTACTTCTTCACTTTCTATCGCACCTTCAGGGGAATGTTCGTACCACTTTTCCTGATGTTCTAGCCCGTTTTTCTTGCATAGATCCCAGTGAATCCGTTTTGCAACACCGTCGTGTCTTCGTTTATATTCCTTCTGAGCCAGTTTTTCACACTCACTGATTA
>RDPX01000329.1:260573-289374 GCA_003991215.1 Morbakka virulenta
ATTAATTTTATCTGACATTTTTACACTCATTTGAGGTTTAGTGAAGTTAAGGTTACACTACCACCGGTATTTTTTTCAAGACACCATCTTTAGAGGGGTTGGCAACCAAAGCTAAAGAGTCCTCTCTACCCATAAGGCAGACTAGCCCCCATCGGATGCCAACCCGACATTTCTTGGTCTCGGGGAGAGCTAACAGGTACTACACCTTGCTCAAGGGTGACCTGGAGGTAGTTGTGGCAAAGGGTAACCTCATTCGCCCACGTCGAAACTCCACAACCGGATGCAGTTTAATGTCAATACCCAGGACATTATTATTATTATTATTATTATTATTATTATTATTATTGTTATTATTATGATGATGATGATGATGATATATTCAGATAAGTAGATCAGGATAGTATTTAATTGGTTAGTTCAACTGCGTGAATTTTTCATGGTTGATTCCCCGAGCGACGGAGCCTTTAATATCTTTAACGTGGAAACAAACAGCCCGGCGTCAGGGATCTCCTTTTCCTCCGTTAAGATTGCTCACCTGCATGGATTTCATCACAGCAAGCTTGCTGATATCGGTTATGAAACGTTGCTGACCATGGTACTTTGTACGAACATCACATAAGATATTGGACAATTGATAATTTTCATGTTGTCATTATTTTTTTTAGTATATTTGTGAACGGATTTTTTTGTTTGTTTGTTTTTAGGTGGCAAAGTCCCATTAGACAATAAACGTTTTTTAGAGAAAACCCAGAAGTTTGCTGTACCACAGGCGATGTCTGGTTATGGTAAAATACTTTAGAGACGTACTTGAGTTTTGCTGAGCATGTTTGATTTTTATTGTTTCACTCGGAGATTTATTCTTGTTTTGTGTTCTGGTAACAGAACAAAAAACTGGAAAATAATGTTTCTCTGGCACCAGTTATTCCTTTGTACACTTGCTCATTTATTTTCTTATTTTTTAAAGAGGAAAGGGGGAATTTTCCCTTACTCTTTTACATTATATTTATAATTTACTTATCCGGCTTACTTCTGCAAGAGACATGATACAAAGATATGTTCTTCAGTCTAGTTTTCACTTGAACAGTTGCCCGTATTAATAGACTAAGATTAATTTTAATAAGTTCTGTTTCTCTATTACATAGAAAACAAAGTTACCATAAAATAGGGTAAATTGGGAACGTCAGTACATTCTGTGTCACTTTATGTTAAGGCTATCGAAAAAGAGGGGTATGAAGTGACAGTTCTATCCATTCTCAGGCTAGCACCCCTATTCCAAAAAGACAATGTCTTTATTAAAAGGAGTGGATTTGAAAGGAAAGCATCTTTAGCCCATATCCCCCCGCCCCCCGGAAGTCCTTTCATCTACAATGGATAGGTTACCTGCCACAAATTTATGTATGGTTATTTACGAGTTTTATTAACAGTGTGAAACCAGGTACGAAGGCCATACGCCCTCAGGATTGCATAAGGGGTTTGGAAATAAAGGGGGAATGGCTTAGACATCTGTTAATTCACACCAGATTTCAGAATCTCAATGATATGGCCGTCACGAAATCAAACGTGTGGCAGCTTGCTCCACAGATAAGAAGTTTTTAAAATGAATGTTGGTTCTGGAAATTCCGTTTGATGTTAGGTGCACAATAGAAGAGAGTAGAGATCTTTAAAGTCGTGGTAGTGCGATGACGTCTTGCTGTGTAATTCAGTGGAGGTATTGAAAATTAAAGCTTAGCTAAGCACTTACCATGAAAATAGCGATAAAGCTATCCAGCAGCTTTTTCACTGATCAACTGATTAGCAATTAGTATTCCATTTTCAATCAGAAGTAAAAATGAGTCCAAGGAACGTCTTCAAAGAGAGAGCCATTCATTTGAAATGAAGCAAAACAGGTTTCTGAACGGGGTAAGAGAAGCTTGATTTTGAAGATGTAAGAACCACTTTTTTCCAATTGTACCACCAGCACCAGACGAAAAGAGGGAATCGGCAAGGCCCTGATCCCCAATGCTCTTCGACTTGTAACCGCAAACAGCTGTGTCGTCTGCAGATGGAACAAATAATCTCAGAATGTAAATAAGAAAATTTTGAATTACTAGGAATAGGGTTAAGGAGAACCTTGTGTTACCCCAGCTGATACTATGTGTTTAAGATTTGTCCTTATTAACAACTAATTTATAGACCTATCGAAACGAAAGGAAGAAGATATTTCATAAATACCAAATTGATCAAACAGCCCATTGTGCCATACCTTATCATAAGTTTTAACGTGTCAACAGCTGCTTGTCTTAAACCAATTCATTCAAACGTCAACAGTCTGTTCAGTATTTTTGTTTATTATCTTTCAAATCTCTCGTGAATCAAGTTTCTTGATTGCAGTGTTTGTTAGCAGGTTTCAAGCTCTATTAAAAAGGAATTGTCAAGCAAAAAAAAAGTATCTGAAAACTGAAGAGCAATTGGATTTTCAGACGCTACTTAAGTTTTCGAAAAGCCAGAATCTTTGCTGTTATTGGCTTTATAATTATGAGGCCAATTACAGCAAATATTCTGGCTTTTCGAAAACTTAAGTAGCGTCTGAAAATCCAATTTATAAAGGACATAGAAGTATTTTCAGAAAGACCACTTCAGTTTAAAACCTAATTTATTCACGTTTAACGTGATCATCGATTTCCCTTTCAGAAGAAGTAGCCTCGCCATACTTTGGTGATAGTTATATCTTTGATTTGAATCAAGTCATTAATATCAACTTTATCTACTTTGTTAAAAAACTTTGTGACATTATGATCATCATATAGTGCAATGCAATTTCAAGTTGATGTTCTGTTGACTCTAGAAATATCAGATGATTTTTTTAATTTCTTAAATGTTTTGTGAAAAGATGTACTTTACTTGTTCTTCTTTAGCTGTATTAAATGCATGTCCATCGGGCTTCTTAATTGGTCAAGGGTCAAATCCCATAAAATTGTGGTAATTTAAGTAACGAAAGACTTCTTCATGGCCGCTGCCCAATCCATGACAACTAGGTCTTGGTCTATTTCATGTTTTATTGTGACATTAACTTTTGTGTGGACTTGTGAGTTTGAAGTAATCAGTGCTGTTTAACGATGTTATTATTTCTTTCCTTTTTTTAATAGCCATTCCATGGGGTAGTGATGGCACTGTTGGTGTCGAACAGTCCCTTGTGTCTTATCCAGCGGGAGTCAGTCAGCAAGTAACAATGAGCGGTGGTGCACCTGGACACTCTCACCCAGGTAAGATGCAACGTGATGCTTACACTTATCCTGATTTCAAATCATGCTGATTCTGCTCAAAATATTTACTGGTGTGAAGTATTAAGAGGGAAGTAGATAAAAAATAGATGTAGCAGTTGGATGAAAGTAAACGCAAACTACAGAAAAATAATTTACCAAAGACGTTATGGATGGAGAAAGGGAGAAAGAAAGCCAAGGAGGAAAGGATCCATTGCACGGAAGTGTACAAACGTATAATTAATAATACTAAAAATTTGGTTAGAAGTCATAATTAGAATTTCTAATCAAGATTACAATATTTAAGTATGATAAAAAATTTGTGCTCAGAGCTAAAATGTAGATATATTATTCGAATTTAATACGTGTATACGTTTTGCCTTCGTCTTCGGAAAATCTTATTTTCTCTTTCTTATATTTTTGAATTTTTTTAAATAGTTGCTCTACGTATTCCTTTGAAAATTAAAACAATAGAAATAAACGAGATGATTTGCCCCATGTCTGTAACTACAAAGTTCTTAATCAACCGTTTCCAACCATTTAGAAAAAAGTCAACTTAACTTGCTCCACAACGACATTATAAATGTGAATGGAGCTGTGATATACTCAGATATGCCAGCTAACACTGGTTTCTGTTCAGTAAAGTATTAATTTGATACCGTTTACCATGAAAAACAGTTATCAGCTACTGTTTGCCAAGCCAGTCGTATCTCGAATTCAAGTCACGCCTTGTGTTCAACAGAAGACATGAAATTCTTGGATATTACATAATGGCATAGATTGATCTAACTTCCGATGCTGCAGATTGGGATTGTAATACTTTGTTTTTTGTCCTTTTGACTTAAAATATCATACTAAGACTTCATCGAGCGCCATTGCCGTCCGCTGTACAACTTGCAAGAGGTTTTTCAATTTGTCAGATGACTGGCATTTTTACTAAAGAGTAGACAACCATTTCAGACGATTGGTGTTAGTTAAAAGAGAAGTATGAACTACCAAATACGGGAGGTTTACGACGTATTTTACTGAGCTGACAATGGATGACTAGAGTGATCAAATCTGCTCCATCTCTCAGCAGACTAAACAGATAAGAATCTGCCTTCTAAGTTCTAATTGAGTTGGAATGGAATTTTAATATCAATAGACAGCGCTTGAACTTGATGGTGGCCGCTGGTGATCATGGTGAGTTATGGGAGGATTGGGAGAGGGTCACGTTTTTCGTGTAAAGTCAAGAAAGTCTCTTCAAAAGAAAGTCGGGAAAATATTTGCAATGTAGTGTTAGAGATGCATCGTGTGTATGGCAAAGACCAAGAGACAGACCGACAAACAGGAAAGAAATTAGGTCAGGCAGAAAGAAAGAAGAAAGGGTGAATAAATGATTGAATAAAAAGCTCAATCCTTTCTGGCAGATGTAGTGAGAGGCTGTTTAGAAAACAATTGGTGAATCATTGAGTCAACGGAGATTGGGAGGCGGAAATCTGTCAGTGATTGTTTAATGGATCTGCCCGGCTTGGAGGAAAGAGTGTTGGTCTTGCTCAAAGCTTTGTGATTTAGCGCACTAGCTTAGTAGTAAGCTTGGTAATGTAAAAACTATCTTACCAGTACCAAAAGTACTTTATTACTGGCAATTGATTGAATATTTCAGATATTTAGTCTACCCGCTGAGGATTATGGTCGTTGAGATAGCCAATAATAACAGTTAGAGCGCGTGACAGTACCGCAAAGTAACGGAAACTTACTTAAAATAATGATGGAAGAGTGGGTTTTGGTTTCTCTATGCAGCATGCCAATTAATATTGAAGTTTGTGAAAAAGCTGTTTGAAAAAGGTCAGAAACACCAGTTTTAAGACACAATTAGTGTGTCGTACAGTGTCAAAGAGAAGATTGATTGTCTCTATGGGATTTGTTGTAATATGGTAATAATGAAGTTTCAATATTTGAAGCTTTGCTTTGAGCAGAGAAAGCTCTGTATTCAGAGCTAAATTTTTATGCAACCTTTGTATTTATTCTGTTGTATATTGTTATAAAAACAACGTATTAACAGATACTTAATCCACCCATGTAGCTTATTTTGGTTGTACGCCTCAAGCGCAGGCTTGGGAATGTGGAATTGTCTCATGAAACAGGATAGAAGGAAAACAAAAAGCTATATTACAAAACTAAGAAAATTCTTACATTCAGTCGCTATTAACACTTAAATAACAGGGATCAGACCATCATCTTCAAGTGTTTGGCCAAGTAGTTGGCCACTGGTTTAACCGACGGATAATGGACGGATCATCTTCCTTTTCTTTTTTTTAACAGGAATTCTAATCGGACTGTCCGGTGATGGCATCTCACCTGGGACAATGATTGTTAACCAAGCAACAGGTTTGTTGTTTGTTTTCGTTTGTTTTTCAGGGAAGGCGATTAGCTTTGGAGCTTGGAAACGTGTTAAGCACTCTTTTTAATAAAATACAGATCCCAATATAATGGGTCTTCGCTTTTATTGTACTTCAATTTGGGACTTTGTTATGTTCAATTTTCACTTCAAAACACAAAGGTTTTTACTTAACCACATTGCGAAAATGTTAGCATTAAAAAAAACAAAATGCTGAATCCTGTGCAACAGTGGAGCTTAAATGCAAGATTTTAGGCTACCTACCGTCATACGTACCAACTGTGACGTTAATGTATTTTTTCAGTACATGTTTTGTGCATTACTTAATTCTTAGTGTTTCTTAGACCCGGCTAAGAGTTTTGATGAAATAGTTAACAGAGTTTTTATGCTTAAAATATTGAAATTCTTTATGTTAATCGTTAACTATAGTTCTGTACTTTACCCACAGGCACACCTGTAATGGGGCCCGATGGCGTTCCGTTTGTTTATCCATCAGGGTATTTGGGTCGTGGAAACGTCAGGCAGATGTCCCCAGCAGCCGTCGTTTATGCAACTCAGCCTGCAGGAACGTCAGCGCAACAAGGATCTTATCAACTTGTTATGCCAGTCCCACCAATGGGAGGCGCTCAACATTGCATGGTAGTGCAACAACCTGGACAACACCCTCGTGGTTCTGTTGGCCCAAGCCAGCAAGTATGTCAACTAACTGTTAACCAAAGTGTGTTTTCATGGATGTGGATTCTTATGTTTATGTATTCGTTAATTTTTCTTTGTTTCGTTGATTTATGTTTGTTTTGTTTGGGTAACTTCGTTCCTTGCTAGGGATAGATTGTGAGTATGTTTCATTTTCGCTCCGAATCATGTTTGTGTGCATGCCATTCAATGGGCAGCCATTCTTTTTTCATGGAGAGTTCCAGCTATGACAAAATAATCAGGTTCTAGTGTGTAGTCGATAAAATCCAGATGGTGGCATTAATAGTTTTGGTAGACGATCTTTCCTAAATCTAAGCGTGATAACATCCTCTTCAGCGCAATCCAAAATTTCCGTTTAATTTCTTATGTGTACTGAAGTTTCGTGAAAACGAGTTTTAAAGTGTTGATGTTGATGTAGTACATGAGCAATCTCGTTCTTCTTGCCGTCTGTTGGTTTGCTCCCGTGGTTTATAGTTCTCGTAGCAAGTGACTTAAACGACCGTTAAAAATGCGTTTCGTGTTTTAAAAACAACACAGATCACGGCGATGAAAGGCAATACAGTTGACCTTTGGAACCGTTTAAAATCAGAATATCCGTCGGAATGGTGTTTATTTTCTTCGGCTAAGGTCCTTATTTTTTTGTTTGGTCATACTGTATAAACCGTTTCTTTGCAGTTTCTCGCTAGCTAAGTGAAAAGGAATGTCTTCGCAAATTCGCAGAAGGACAACATCGAATGAATCATCGAATGTTTGCATAATGAAATGAATCATCATTATGAATTGAGTACTGATCGTAAGGATTGGAAAAGAGAAACGTGACGTAGTTGGAATAGATTCATGATCATTCATTAGTTTTTTGGGTTTTTAATCTTCAGAAGATGTCAACAGTTGCAAACAACAAGAGAAAAAATATGACGGTTTTAATTGTACATTGTGTTGTTGTTTCAAGGTTTTCGTATTTTTTTTTACGTCTGAGAACCATAAAAGACACAAAGATAGAACGTGTATGGAACTCTGAAAAAATGACAGCAGGAAAGGTTAAGCCACGAGATAAGAATTGACCTTGGACTTTGAAAGCATTGAAGTCATATGATACAGGAAAGCATTCAAAACCAACGAGTTACATAATCGAGCTGCCCAAAGGAAAAAAGTTATTCATAGAAAATTTATCAGAAGACGTTGAGAGGAGATCGAACAAATTGAGCTATTTCAAGCGAAGATCCTTCATCAGAATTTTTTTTTCTTTTTATGTACTAATGAATCACCACACATCAAAGCTATGAGGGTTAATGAGATGGATAGACTGACAGATGGATGATGATAAGTATTGTGAAAGGGGTGAAAAATGTAAATGAATAAAATTTAATGACTTATAAGGAAGGTTTTGACATTTGATTTGAAGATGTCCATGTTGTAGTCCTTCGGGAAACAATCTTGTGCAAAGTGTTCCACAGATTGGAGGTTCTGGGAAAAAACTCTTTTCGTGGAAATTCCGTTTGATGTAAGGCACATGGAGGAAGAAAGGAAATTTCTTTGCAGTAGTGTTAGCAAGACGTGTTCTTACTGTAAAAGTTTTACGAGGAGGAACTAGGGATTGAAGCTCGGTCGAGCACTTACCATGGAAATAGCTATAGAGTAGAGAAAGGCTAGCAACGTCTCTTCTGTAAGAAAGGGGCTGTAGATAACTGAACAGATCATCTTCGACCAGATTGCGAAGTCGATTTTGAACTCTGTCAAGGCAAGAAAGAGTGCTCTGGGCAGCACCTCCCTGGATTTGGCAGCATTACTCCATCTTGGGGTGTATCTGACTTTTGTACAGGTAGAGGATTGCATCAGGCCTTGGATACTTTTGGAGGGGTAGAAAAATCCAACCATTTTACCAGTAGCCTTAGCAACAGATTGGGTGCAAGTATTCCACATTAGATCAGGAGTGAAAGCCAGTCCTAGTAGCTTACCAAAACAAGGGTCTTCTTTAAGAGGAGAGACATTCATTTCAGCTGAAGCAAAACTAGGATCTCAATGTTGGTAGTGAAAGAAGAGAAGTTTGGTTTTAGAGGTGTTAAAAGTAACAAGCCATTTATTCCCCCATTCCACTACATACCTTTAGGTATGTAGTGGAATAGGGGATATAACCTTGAGAAACACCGGCGTTGATACAATGTGTTTCGGATTTATGCCTATTAACAGCTACTTTCATGGACCTGTCAGAGAGAAAGCATTTGATCGTTAAGAAGACATTGCCAGATAATCCATAACTAGCAAGTTTGTGAAGCAACCCTTTGTGCCAGACCCTATCAAAGACTTCTGATATGTCGAGCCACTGGCTTAGAAACAAAGCCTCCCATCAAGAGATGCACTGATGCTTTGAGATATCACAGTCAGCACGTCAGCAGTTGACCTTGCTGTACGAAATCCACATTGCTTGTCACTACGTAGATTGTTTTTGATGAGGTGATTGACAACTGCTTGGTTTATCATGGATTCAAACAACTTACTATTGTCTCTAAGGAGTAATTGGTCTATACTTAGATGAAGATGACTGTTCCCCAGTATTTTTGAATACTGGGCAGACTGATGAAATTTTCCAAGGAGATGGAAAGCATTTCTCTTTTAAGCAATGATTGAATAACTTTGTAAGGATAGGAGCAAGTTCCGGCAACAGATTCTTAAGGACAATGGCTGGAATATTGTCAAGACCAGTTGCCTTGCTGGAATCAAGGTCCTTGATAAGTTTGGCAATTTCCCAGACAGTTAAATGTATATCGCTTAGTGTACTTTCAGTCAGTGGGAGAAATCCCGAAAGTAGATGACCTTAATCGTCAAGGGTGGAATTTGAAGCAAATATAGTTGCAAAAAGCTTTGCCTTGTCAGAAGCTGACGAAATCAGAACCCTAATGTTGGTAAAGGAGACCTGATAGTAGGAGTCTACGTTAGGAGTTTAGGAGCTGGGTTTGCACTCTTTATTTTTTTGAGAAAAAGTCATTATAGAAATATGTGGAGGAGGTTAGTAGATGTATTGTAACCAGACACAGAGAGAATGAATGAACTGTTTTTGAGAACCATTGAACAAAAGAAGAGCTAAAGCAATGCCCACTAATATGGCATCGGGAGCCCCCACCGGAAACTACTGCATGGTTCAGACTGTATTCACAAAATGGAAATACATCAGCCCCGATATTATACACCTGCTGATAGGACAGCTTCCTTGGGAGTTACACCAAGGTTCGTGTCCCTGTACTATCAGGTGGATAACGTCAACCCAGGTAAACTTTTACCTCCAGCTCCCATATTAGTGACATGGTGTAATAGAAAGAAAACCCCCATAGCATCTCCACATACCACTCACAATAAACAACAACTGACCCTGAAAACAGCAATTCTTCCCCCATTGTAAGAAACATCACCAATGGAGTATGACGACTAAAGGACAAAATCGGGAAAGCGAGAGTTACGTGGCTGCCGAAAGTAAACATAAGGTTCACTTTTAATTCTCCATTTGTGTGGATAGCCGTTGGCTCCAAAAGAGCTACTCCGCCCTTTGACATTTCTTGGTTTTAGTGCTGCTGGGTGTCCACAACATTCACCTGATCAGACAAGCTAAGACCTGCCTGATGGGGGTGCTAGTTTAGTCGCCGACAACTCGACCATGAAACAGGTAGTACTAGTTTTCATGGTACTAGTAGCAGGTATGAAACCAGACCTGACCTGACTTCCTATCATAAAACTAAAACCGATATCAAACACTCAAGACGAGCTATATATCGTCAGTGAGATAAAACGTTAATAAGTAGCAGCCAGATTTGGACCTATCAAGTTGTCATGCGTGCCTCGGAACTCTGTCAAGGGCATCAAGATGAGATAAGGAAGCACCTTTCGAACTATGACAACAGTACTCGATGCAAGTACGGAAAGTAGAGTTAGAAATTTTGAATGGCCTTGGGCGTATAGTACTCGTTAGAACGGTACAAAGAACCAATACGTATAAAAGCAGACTTACCAATAGATTAAATGTAAGACCTCAAAGAAAGATATGGCGAAAATTTTAAAGCAAGCATCCTCATTAATGAGCATTCCACAAAAGGGAAAGCATGTTATAGAGACACTATCTCTAGGAGGGTCACCAAGCAAGACTAAAATGACCTTCTTATGACAGACAACCCCGCTGAGACGCCAGTCTGCTTGGTATTTTAAGGTCTCGCGGGTTAAATTACATTTTGCTGGGATCTTTGTTTGTGATTTCAAGTTTAATTATCATTATAGATTGTTGTTTTTTCCGTTGTTGTTTTTGAAAGAAACAAACAATTGTCAGTCAGATCATGTCAGTTATGTCAAATAACGAGCACCTTTTGCTTATGTTATAGCAGGAATGTGCATTCCAAATAATTATTTTCATCTCGTTACTCTGACTTTATGTTAGAACATCAGTCGTTGTGTTGTTTCACAACGTATTGTTAAATGTTATGGTGTAAAGTATGTAACAATTGTATTTTGACATTAATATATGCTGCCTTGAACAGTAGCACTCCTGCAGTTGACGTTGGAATCTTTGTAGTTCGAACTACAATAGAGATCAGGACAGGAGATCAGAAGCAACAGTAGATCCAATTTCAAAGAATGGTTACATGGTGCACGAGTTCGTCGTAGTTTATTGATTGTTTTTCTTGTATATTTGTGTGTTTTGTTTTTTGTATTTTTTAATTGTTTGTTTTTTCACATGTTTACCTGTTCTGTTTATAGGAGATAGCAAGTGCTCAGGCATCAGCCGGCCTTCCGGGGCATATTCAGCCCATTAACTATACTGAATTAACCTCTCAAGTAGCAGGCATGAGCCTTGCACCTCGTCCCGAGGGTGGTGAAGAGGAATCTGGAGCGCCTGACAATACTTACTCAGCTGCCTCACCTACTGAAGTTCCTCCACACATGTTCCTTTCTTCGCCGCAAGGACAGTACTTTGTTCTTCCGCAGGGGAGACAGGTAATACCAAGCCAGCTGTATCAAGGGCAGACTATGCCAGCACAGTATATAAATGCACAAGGTTATCCGGCCTACAGCCAAAGTCAGTACCCACATTACAGTACGGGAGAACCACCAGGACGATACTCACAGCCCCGAACTTCTCCTGCGTCCCAGAGGTCTACTTCGCCAGTGGTAATGACACCACATTATCTTAGTGGAACACCACCTTCTTCACAAGCGTACACACGTCCATCTTCGGCACAAACACCACCTTATCAAAGGACACCTCCTCCGTCCCAGGTACAACAATACTTTAGGGGAATATTACAACCGTCTGTTCAGGCAGTGCAGGGAGCTGGAAGCGTCTACACACCAATAGCAGGAAACCAAATGCATTACTCTAGTGCTCAGGTATCTCATCAACAGCTAGTCTCACCGGGACAGTCTGCTTGGCGTGGGCACGTTGGGGGAAAAAAAGGAACTAAGAGTGGTGACGCCGGGTTCCCTACAGACGTACCACAATATAGACCTTTAATGGAAAGTCCACGCTTTCAGAATAACGTACCCCCATATGGTTCCCACCAACGACCCCTTGTTACAATGATCCCTTTGTCGCAATACACGCATGTTCCAACAAATAGGTACGTATTTATTGTTCTATTTTAATGTATATATTGGTGCGTTATGGTTTTGGTTGGTGTTTGTTCGTATCTTTTACCTGTATTTTGGAGGAAAACGCTTTTCCTTTTAATCAATTCTGTAGATTGGTCATGAGGTTTTCAGAACCAGGGTGCTACAACTTTTGCAAAAAATAGTGAATTTGAAAGTGTGACGAGAGTGATGGGTTTAAAAGCGGTAAACGGCCGTCCTCTTTCCTTGGATTAGTAGACACCATTAGTAGATTTTAAATGTTAAAAAATATCATATGACTTGTTGGTTTTTGAATATGGCAATGGTGTCATGGGCAGATACGTAAAACATAAAAATATTTGGTGTAGATCGAAATATTTGTTTTTTACAATAACAATAATAAGAAATAATATTAGCGAAACTGAACAGAGGTTTCAAGCCCAGAGCAGTACATTCAGTTTGTTGACACACTCATCATTTTAGTTTTATAAAAACGTCTTCTGGAATTAATTGCGATTGGATGTTTTAGTGCTACGATGTTTGTCGTGCAAATTCGATGAACCCCACCTTAAGGTAAGTAAAAAAGTAGAAGTTGTTGAATCCATACTGGACAATGTGTATCTTAGCCAGCCTGTACATTGTGTGGCGCCGAATTATAGCTGGCCTCACCTTTTTCATAAACATACGGTGATAGTTTCTTATCGCTTTTCATCGTCTTAGCTTTATTGACAAAATTAATTTTCTTATTGAATCCAATTACAGAAAACCGGACCAAAATAGTAATTTGAACTGCGATCGATATTCAGGCTGTTATGATTGACCATTACCGCACGACAGAGGGAAGAGATATGGAATGAGTAGCGGCGTTTATTTTAAAGCAAAACGAAGGTTTAATTTGAAGATGTTNAATTATAGCTGGCCTCACCTTTTTCATAAACATACGGTGATAGTTTCTTATCGCTTTTCATCGTCTTAGCTTTATTGACAAAATTAATTTTCTTATTGAATCCAATTACAGAAAACCGGACCAAAATAGTAATTTGAACTGCGATCGATATTCAGGCTGTTATGATTGACCATTACCGCACGACAGAGGGAAGAGATATGGAATGAGTAGCGGCGTTTATTTTAAAGCAAAACGAAGGTTTAATTTGAAGATGTTAAAACTCCAAAAGATCACAATTTTCAAGTCTAATGCAGTTATTTTAGTGTAAAACAATGTTTAACTGAAAAAGGTTTTAACTAAATAATTTAAGTATTCTAGACGTAACTGCAGTGCTTTTTTGAATAGAAGTAATTCATAGGTCATTTGCGGTATTATCTCGCATAATTAATATCGAATACCTTCATTACCAATCTCACTATTGCCATTTGATAAGTTATTATAACAACTGTCTAATTGGACTGCGGAACAGAAGCTCTAATTAGTCCTTTTAGTCTATGTTTTCAGATGGCATTTGAAATGGAAGATTTTGACCTAAATGTGGTCGCTTGAAATAGATGGCGGTAAAGTACCTATGTCTAGCGGGTTGGGTTTTTTAATGTAGGACGTTTTGCGACACAGATAGTTGCCGCTTGCACCATACCTAATTTTTAGGCAACATATGACGAGGCAAATTTTTTTGTTACGCCTACGACTAGAAGTATATGCAGAAATATGGATGTGTAATTTTTGTGGTTTTGTGTTTTATGAAAGAACATCAACACAAGTGTTGCACACTGAAGGCATTAATAATAATAATAATAATAATAATAGTAATCGACATGGCTTCCCCTAGTAATAGTAATACGTGTCTAAAAGTCTTTAAAAAGCTACGCAAATGCAAAGGTCTTGAACGGTTACATTCGTAATAGGAGCCCTTGATGTGATTACTGAAAATGCTCCAAACTATATTTCCCATATCTCTGTTGCACCAACACTACCTGAGCTTAAGAAAATAGCCATTTTGAGTACTGCAGTTATAATGTGAACCATGTGAACCAACGGTAGAGTATTATAGTTATTTTTTCTGGTTTTTTACTTTATTTTATTATCCATTATTTAGTTATTAAGTTAGTATCTTATAGAAGATATCTTGGTGATAACGTAAATACCATTGCCTTCATTTAATTCATTTAAAAATAACTATATAACTATATATAATATTTCTTTTCCCTGGACATAAACCTCTCGTTTTCTGTTGCCTGAGGTCCCTTGCCCCGACTTTGCACAGATTAAACGAAAATTACTGCAAAGTCAAAACATACAGTGATAAAAGTAATAATAATAATGATAATATTAGTAATAAATGTGACTCCAAATATTAGTAATACTACCTTTAAGACATTGGTGCATTGAAAACATTTTCAATAATATCGACACCTATGTCATCTTCATGACATAGGTGTCGATGTTTAGAGATAACCCCAATAGAAATTGTCAACATTTCATATGTGAAACCTGTTATGATTTAAATGATGGTCAGTCCTCTTGGTATGATCAAGAAGGGACCTATCGGTTATACAGAAGAGATAACCTGGATTACCAAGTCTTAAAGAAGTACAAAAGACAATACTGACAAAAGAAAGTAGGGAAAGGCGGACAGACAGGCAGACAGACAAAATGAAAGACAGGCACACAGTTGAAGACAAAAGAGACAGCACTATCTATACTGGCACACGAAACAAGAATATCCCAGCAAAAGAAGGAAAATCACCACTCTTTTCCTGGCTCCAGGTCTCTGTTTAAGACTCGACAGTAACACTACCAAACATTTATCAAAAGAACAATAATATTAATGATAATTGTAAGCGACATTCGGTGCTATGGTGAGTGAATCTGATATTAGCAATATTGGTTTGTAAGTAGTGATTTAGGAACGTCAGATTACCAACATTGGCCTGGAAACATATTACTTTGGATTGACTAACATTGTATTTAACACAATGCAAACGGCTTAACTGCACTTGGTGTCTCTTTTTCAGGTTTTTACCAAGTCCGAATCCATACGGTCATTTCATCCCACCTCAACCAGCGCATCGAAAATCACGTCCGAGGCAGTCCACGGGTGGACACAAGACAAGTAGTTCCAGGTCAACACCACATTCTACGTCGTCGTCATCGTCCGATCAGGATCATAAGAGTAAGTTATTGATACCGTTTGTAGCGTTTTTTGATAGACTTTTTACAAAGTAATTTTCCAGTTTTCCAATATTTTTTTTATACCTTTAGACCCAGCTTCTGTTTTGAAGCACCCGCAAGTTTGCTTTTAAAATTTCTCATTATGCACGGGTGCTGCTATTCAGTACACAATGTCCCTCGAGAACATTCATATGAATTGGAACAGGCTCCTGTTCTTTACTCTTAGAATTTCATTGTAACCCATATCTCAACATGGGTTCATATCCCATTTTGGGGGGGTTTGGTTACCTCCGCCCTCCGTTTCCTTCTTGGGTGTCCTCCCCTCTAAGTTATTTTTCAAATCCACTTGTTACTTGTTATTCCTTTTTGTTATGTGTCCAGTACACTGAAGCTGCCTTTTTAAATAAATAGATTTCGACGCCTCCTTATTTTGGTCCTCACAAATGCTTTATTTGGTAGACCTATTCATCTTTGAATATTAGCTTCTGACATTTTATCATCTATCATGGTACATCCAGGGTAAAAGACTTTGTAAAATCAGGTAAACATCATTGTACAGCTTTGTGGAGGTTCAAAGATGAAGTAATAGTCGTACCAGCTGCATCTGCCTGTTTACAACAAATAGTGCCATGCTGTGGACGAGACAAAGGAAGAAACGGATTTAAGTCACTTGTGATTTTAAGTTAAAACATTACTTCATCTTCATTGAAAATGCCAACACTATCTTCAATGATATTGGTATCTTCCAGTACGATAAAAGTTGCCACAGCTAGTAAAGCAGGAATGGGCGCCTTTATAGTAATTATTGTCGTCCGTGGCCAAAGTGCTTGGACAGCCAGCTATTTGAGCAATGATGATTAACTGGTCACTTGACCTTTGGGGAGGAAGGGAGGTGGCTGTTTTTAGGGGAGGTTGTTCTTAACATTATTTCAGTGATTTTGTAATTTGCAATTCCAATGTTATAATATTAATGTTTGGGGGTTTTAAGGGGTTGTGAAATTTAGTTTCGGGCCCTAACTTTTTAAAGTTTACATAAATAGTTGAAACAACTTGTATAACATTAAAAAAAGGAAATTGTAAGTGACGGTAGTTATAAACTTTGTAAGAAATGTCAGACTATTTTGTCAGACTAACAAACACTGTTTCATGTGACTTAAATGGTGGTCATCCTTTTGGACTTAAAAATTGTACTTCCATTCAATTTAAAAAAAAATAAGTATCGACCATCCATTGCTGATAAATTTTGCAAGATGTATAAAATGAATTATGGTGATGGTGGTAATGATAGTGATGATGATGATAGGTGTCAGTAGTGCCAGTCATTGTCCTTATTTTATCCTTGCTGTTCCGTTACTGTTTACCAGGAAAATTTCGTAGATGCCACTGGATCTAGAGAAAATTTAAAAAATTATATTTATAGAAATCAAAGGCACACGTTTGTTTCATCCTTGTTTATTTGATACTCGAGAAAATGTTGTATGAAATATATTAAGTGAATCATCGTATTTTCTCTCAAATGTTTTCACTGTTTCATCCAAGATAAAGATCGAAATGTTTATTGAAAGATGCTTTTTGCAGAAATATCCTCAGAAGAACTTTAAAACTAGATAGAAATATTGCAGCCTGCTTTCTGTTTCCCCAAAGTTAAATGGGCACCCCCTTTGATTAGAGCGCCATCATTAAGCGTCAATATTAGATGAACCTTTGATCCTAGAAACCTAAGCGCATTTACCCGAAATAATATACATGGTGCCCTGTTGTTTTAAATACATATAATGGGATACTGTACACCTATGTATTCTTACTATATCGTAAAGTGGCTTCATTGCAATTCCATGGTTTCGCTCTGATTGTATCGATCAGCTGTCGCTAAGCGTTTATTGTCATCAACACTTCCACATTGGCCACTCTCTGTGCCAACCAGATTCTGAGCAATATTCTGTAAAAGCACATTTCGCTCATCATCCAAGACCCAATCCATACATTAAGACAAACCAAATGTAGTACAACAATAGTCTTAGCCATCTTTCAAATCATTTCTCTTTGCACAGAAAAAGCTTCTTGAGTCTAGAAAAGGCTTATTTGCTCGAAAAGGCTTATCAGATCTTACTGCGATCAGTGCAAACGTAAACAGCGTGTGGCTTGTAGATTCTGCTCATAAGATAAATGCTTGGATCCATTGCCTCGGATTACCCTGGAGATAATCTTTAGGATAACAGGCTACCTAGTAACGTTCTTATGTTGTTGTTTTTCACAGTTAAAATAGTTTTCCATAGCTTTGTTGTTTCATGTTACCTCGATATTAGTACTTCTGTTTTTTTTCCTCAAGCTGTTAACCATATTTTGGAAGTTTTCGATCTCCCGGAGGATCTATCACCAAACGAAACTGATGCTCTCTTAGTGGATCTTTCAACCGCAGGAGCAAGGATTCTACGAATCAACAATAGTAGTGGTCAGAGTGGGCAAGGAACTTCATGCCCAACCGTTCTTGCGATATTTAAATCAGCAGGCGATGCACAGCACGCTTTAGAGACAGTTAAAAGCCCGCATTACAAACTTCGTGTGTCACAAAAGTCGCCAACACACATTCCAGGGGATAGTTCTTTAGGTAGGTCGATGAAAGCTGGCACGTCAGCAAGTAGTCCTTCCAGTCCACCGTCAACATAGTATTTTTAGAGGAGAAAAGCAAATAGAGTATCGAGATCATTTTAGGAAGGGGGAATAATGCACTCCTTGTCCCCCGGTATTTCTTCGCATACGACAGCTTTGCCGTAAGAATGATACAGAATACAGTGGCCTCAAAACTACCTCTTGGAGAGAGGAAAGAGGGACACGTTAAGTTCCAAAGTGAACTATAAAACCAATTGCTTAATAATAATTAAAAGCTGTCGTATCAATTCGAATTTATAAAGTTTATGCGAAAAGAAATATGTTCATGTAAATTGACTTTGTGTGTTTATTTAAAAAAAATGATCGTAAGATTCGCCTTCTTCCCATCAAATCTCTCTTTAACCAGTATCTTTGAGAATGAAAGGCAGTATTGTCTGCCTTTCTCGCAAATCGCTGAAAGCTGGTCATTTGTTTGACAGAATACCAGTTGTAACTTAGTAGACGCCAATTTTATTTTATTTTTTTCAGTTTGGCCTTTTGAAGTTAACCGGAAGAAAGACCAGGCACCACTTAAGTTTAAAAAGGCTCCACATTTAACAGAGAAATAAGTTGGACGCATCTCTTCCAGCGATATTTTGCGCAAGTGGACGTGCCAAAATATGTCTTCATTTTTAATACTGGACAATATCGCATACTAGTACGATCGTCCTATGGCTTTTTGCTTCAAATTTGAATCGAGCAACACTTTCGCAAATGCGTTTAGTTTCCTAACTGAGAGAGAAATCTCAGCTGCAAGCAATTTACTCAACCCTTTATCTGTGATTATTTTTTTCCCCTGAATTTTCATGTATTTAATTCTTGTGTGTTTTGTTTGGGTTATTCAATTCAGTTATAGTTGTTTTATGGGTTTGGTTTGGTTTTGCCATTTCTGCTGTCTCGGTGCAACATTTCTGTGCAGAAATCTTGGCAACGGAATGCGCAATTGCGAAATTAGGAAGAAGGTATTATTTCACTGTACCAGAACCCTGATCAACGCCACTTGTACACCCAAGCTGTGAACAATCAAGATTAAGTTAACTACTAAACAAGTAGAACATACCGAAAAGAAAATGTTTAATCAGTGGACTACGATGGCCACTTGTGTTTCTACGAAGTGGTGAAACAGTTTTTCAGCGTCAGAAAAATATCACATAAATTACTGAATTTTACTCTTGCTGAACAATCCAAGCGGTCACAAGCAACAGAGAATGGTTTTCAAACGATTTGTATGTTTTTGTTCGATAAACAAACGAGATGCTCACAAGAAAAGGAACATCCACAAAATCTGGCTGTGACAAGAACATATATACAACTGAGGTTCTTCGGAAGATGTAATTCGAAAACAGGAACTGGAAAGCTTATGCGCGAAGACATTTTTATGTCGGGGGGGGGGCAAGGTGACCAGAAAAGATTGGCCCCTACTATCGGTAGGTAATGCTATAATCTCGGAAAATTTTGAACGAAGCACCGAAGACCGAAATCACCACAATGCGCACCAACGTACGTGAAAAATAGGGGGAAATTAGTAGGAGAGTCGTCTATTCCTAGTTTTATGGAGGGTAGTAACCTGCTGGCTTACTCACAAGTCCTGCGAAAAAAATACTCCTTTTGGTGTTATCTGGTCCAACACCTCCCACATTTGCAACACAATATGTTTCTGCAACTAAATTTTGGAAATGTGATACTGGTTTGAATGGCTCTGTTCTTCCTTTTCTGATTTTATGTCCTACTCTACTGCACAAAACTTTGAATTAGAAGCTGACTGTTTACAACTGTCAATTTACTTGCAGAATCAAACTCACCTCCCCTAACAATTCTACCTCTTATTCAATGTAAGTTGATTATAACAGCTTCTGTTGGAATTATGACAGTGCTCATCAGCCATTTTTTGCAGTAACTGAAGCAAAAAATGATTTGTCACTACTATGTAATAGTATCTGACCCACCACCTCCCACATTTACACCACTTAACATTTCTGTAGCAAAATTGTAGAAATATACTGCTTTGAGTGGCTTTGTCCTGACTTCACTGTATTTTTTCCAACCTCGTTGCACACAACTTGGAATTAGCTCACTTCCAGATGAGATTTACTTAACTCAACTCTCAGTTACCTATTGGCAGTATCAAACAGAAGTCTTCCCTGTACGAAAATTTGGTCGATTTTTATGACCCCCCTGGAGATTTCAGGGCGCCAGAAATTGTTAGAAAATTTCGCTAAATTTGTAAGATGTATTTTGTGGCTTTTGAGGATAAAGTATTTGGTAATAAAACTGATAAATTTTTTAACCCACCCCCCTAAAAGTCGACCCCCTAACTTCAAACTTGTCAATCCCCTAGCGCATTATCGATACCTACCTGTATACAAAATTTATCTTCAATATCTTGATGGTCCAATACGCGCTACCAATTTTACTGTTGAATTAACCGTACCTCCTTGTGGTTGAGATACGGGATAGAACATATTTTTGCGTGTTGAACGGTCTACTATGTCCCGACTTTGGCAGAATGTAGGCCTGCTTCCGGCAGGACAAAAATATATATTTGGGAGCAAGTGGATTAAAGCTAGTCAGTTCCTCGTGAAAATTATACTTGGGCTCATATTTAGGAATATTTTGAGATTTAGTATAGGGTTAAAGACCGTATTCGTTCTTCCTTGGTGATGTTTAGATTGCAGTTCAATTTGGAGTAGCATAAGAATCGGCTCGGGTAATTTCTCTCAGCTTTGACTTACACTTACTGTTAGATATCGAAGTAACGTTGAATTAGTATGTCTTAGTAGTCAACCAAGTATGTGTCGTCATGTGAAAGTAGGTCACTTTAAGCAGTCAAAAACAACGACCAGGTATATCGGAATGGTTATCAAAAATCGAAATTTCATCCCCTAAACATAATAGAACACGGAATCCTGATGGACTGATCCAACAGAAAGAACAACCATTTAAATATGAAACTAAACAGAATCTGGAGTGCAAAATAAATAGGATTTTAGAACAACAGGAAATGTATTTTACATGGGATTTGTTTGATAAGTGGGGAAATATGCGAAACTCGTCCATTAATCAAATCCAAGTTGAAAAACGGAGGAAAATGAGAAAAAATGTTAGGATAGAGGGCAAGATAAACAACAGGTGGTCTCGCATCATAGCGGCAATAACACTGACCTAGTTTAATCTAGACAACCTGTTGAACCTTTGAATTGTTTGATAATTTTGTCTGGAATTATTTCAACCGTAAAAAAATATATTTTAGCGACGTACATTTTCAGAGCTACCTTGCTGAAAAGAAAATAACAATAGATGCCAACGTCTAAAAACAAGAGAAATTCAAGAGTACAAAATTAACTGACTTTTTTGTGCTGCTTCAGATGCTCTTTTGGGGGGGAGGGGTTTATTGCCTACTCTATCAGATACTTTTTGAAATTTGGATGCACTTCATTATTCTCAGGTCAAAAAGAAAATCACTTAACCGGTATTTTCAGAAATACAAATCGAACAAGCTCTGTCTTTTTTAAAGTATGATCTTAACATTTGTTGATATTGATACGAAGTGTTCTCGGCGTTTTGGGGGCTTCTTTTTAATTTACAAGCTTAGCCACGTGATAATCATAGTTAACTTGATACTGTTGGATTTTTCTCATACGTATACTGTAACTTACATAGTGATAGTCCCATAGCAACCAATCCTTTCCCGCGCCATACCAAAATGACAAGGTCACGCCACATCAACACACCTGATGTTATATGTTCCTGCTCTGAATGTATTAAATCAGCTTTATTCTATTGTATTAGGCTTGTACAGTGACTTCATTGCAGGGGCATGGGGCTAATTATTGCAACTTCGAGAAACATTCAGGACGTTCATAGCGAATTATTAGATTCCCCTTGACCAAGTGCCCAAACGAAGTACCATCCTACATAGGATCTTGTTAGACAGTAGAATACATTTCCATGCCCTGTTTAATGTCTCTTAGATACGATTGTTGATTTATAGATACGCTCTTCCACTAATGATGGATTAACATCTGTTAAACACAGAATAAGTCTAGGATGGGTGGCTTTTCAGAAAAACAAACTGTTATTGACTTCAAAAAGAGTACCATATCACATCAAAGGCCGCATTTATAAAATTAACATACTCCCAGTTGTACTTTATGATCTGGAAAGCATTAACTGGACAACTTCCTTGTTGCTGAAAATAGAAACATTTCAAAATCATATAATGAGATTCATGACTGGAAGCAGAGTAATAAATCACATCCCAAGTAAGAAACTCCACAGGATCACAACACTGACACCAATCACTCCAGTAATCAAGACCATCACCATCAAATACGCCTTCCGTTGTTTGTCGACATTGCGCTAAAATCCAATATTTATTTGATATTAATCAAGAGCAAGGTACTAAAACTCTTTGGGCACATGAAAAGGTCTGAAAAAGGACTATCTAAAATTTGTCTAGACGGGGTGGTAGAAGGAAAGAGAAAACGAGTACGACCGTGCAAACGCTGGCGTGACGTTTACGTTTGGTTACAGATAGCTTTAGACCAACCTAATATTGTGACAAAGTACCGGGATCAATGGAAAATACATTCGCATGTCAGAGCGCAATCTGGTTTAACTGGAGACAGCGCCAAATGATGATATTTACCAATCTGTTGATTGTAACCAAGCAAGGATAAAACTCCAAAACAGAATCACCTTTCCGATTTTAAGGCATAAAATAGCAGAGAGAACGAACCAGTTTTGATTTTCTTAACTAAGTATATTTCGACATCTACATCGTGTCATTATCAACTTTAAATACAAAAAGTTAGACATTATTTACGAAATAAATAGATAACAAGGGAAGAGAAAGTTACCTTCTTTTCACAACAGCTTTACATCTAAGTGGCACCATTACGAAAATAACATAGAAAAAAGATCAAGATGGATCATAGTGAATTTTTAACTTCAAAATACATAGTAGAGTGTAACACTCAGAGCCAAAGATGGTATAGGCTACTTTAATGACCATGAGATGTGATAGGATGTGATCGATTAAAATAGAAGAAGTCGTTGATCATCTCAACCATTTCGAGTATTTAAAATCGAAATGATTTACGCGACATAGACGAGAAATATAGATCAAGAAGAAATATCAAAAAAGAATTCTTAAGTCAATTGTATTCCGCCGCAACATTTGGTAGGAGAGAGTGGTTTATAGGTTGTCTTGAGAAAGAAAGTCGAAGAATTGAACGACAGAAGAGAGAAGAACTTCATTCATCACAAGAGAGTTTGTTAACGATGAAAAATGTATTGATTACAGAAGAGAGAAAAAAGTAAACAACTTATAAAAAGAAACATCTGGAAAGATCAAGTAAGACGATCAAGTAAGACGATCAAGTAACAACCAACACAATGGTACGAGTTACAAAACAAAAGATAGATGGAGTAAACAAAAGGATTAAAGAGAACAATAGAGACAAAAGAATTCTTGGAAGCTGAGAAAAATGAAGAGCGATCAAGCAACGATAATGAAAGTGAAACTAGAGAGAAACATTAAAAAATTAAATGAACTACTCAAAGAGATAGAAAAACCAAGAAATCGAAATTGCAACTGAAGAATACGAAGAAACACAAACGCAGAAAAGATTTCAGAACTAGAAGTATTGCTGCAAAGCTACAAAGATACACAAGAATGGAAACGTCAGATGGAGGAGAAAGAGATGGAAAGACGAAGTCAAATTCACAAAAATGAAATGGAAAAACGAATTGAACTTGAAGAAAAGATGAAGCAAATGGAGCTCAACGCTGAGACCGAAAAAATGAAGATACTAATAGAAGAACGAATTCAGTTAGAGCAAGTCGACCTTAAAAATTCAAAGATGGAACTAGAGTCAGAGACACACATTGGAAGCAGAAATAAAACGAATAAAAATCGAGTCAGAATCAACAAGAAGTAACCTCGAGAAAGAGATAGAACTTTTGAAATCATCACGACACGCAGCTCCCGAAGACAGCAGTATTCCACGAACAGATACCATTCGTTTCGTCGTCGTAGTCTGTAGATCATTATCGACCTTTAGTGACCTCTCTGACCAGTTTTCGCCACTTTTCGCGATCCTGACATGCGTTGTTAAGTTCTTGCCAGTTCATTTCCTTATTGAATTCACCCCATCTATCCATCTTCTCGGTGGTCTTCCTCGTCTCCTACTCCCTTCAACCTTTCCTTGCATGATTAATTTCTCCAAGTTGGAACCATCTCTTCTAGATATATGACCAAAATAACATAATTTCCATCGTTGAACTTCATTTGTAAGACCATCTGGATTTCCTATTGAGTTCAAAACAAATTAATTTGTCTTTTTCGCTGCCCATGGCATTCTAAGGAGACGCCGCCAGCACCATAACTCAAATGCACTAATTTTTTGAATGTCAGACACTTTTAGTGACCAGCTCTCACATCCATATAAGACTATAGAAAACACCAACGATTTCATCAAACGAGTTTTTGTAACTGTAGATATACCGCGGTCTTTCCAGATCTTGGTCAGCGTTGTAACTGTTGATCTTGCCATAGCGAGTCTCCTTCTTATCTCTTTACTATTTCCTCCTTGGTTACTTATCATTGATCCAAGAAAATTAAATTCTTCCACAACATGTATTTGTATCCCATTGCATATTATATTCGAATTTATTGCATCGCCAACTACCATCACTTTGGTTTTATCCACATTTAGGTAAAGACCTCTCCGTTCGCTTGTAATCCTGACCTTTTCCAATAGTTCTTGCATGCTCTCAGAGCTCAATGTTATCAATGTAGTGTCGTCTGCATAGCGAAGGTTGTTAATTTTTTCTCCTCCAATTTTTACGCCACTATCACAATCGCCAAGCGCTTGACGCATAATCTGCTCCGCGTACAGGTTGTATAACTGAGGAGACAGAATGCATCCCTGACGAACGCCCCTCTCTATACTGAACGGCTCACTATCACCACTTTCTGTTCGTACAGTTGAAGTTTGTGTCTTGTATAGGTTTCTGATAAGCTCAATGATGTGCATGGGCACCCCGAATTCATGTAGAACCGACCATAATGTGCTATGTTGGACACAGTCAAATGCCTTAGCATAGTCTATAAAACAGAGATATAGTGTTACTCCCATTTCTTTAGCCTTCTCTATGATCCATCGTACATTGGCTATATGATCACGCGTGCCACGTCCTACCACGAAACCAGCTTGTTCACGGGGGATTTCACGATTCACAGTCGTCTGCATTCTATTGAGTATTATATACAAAATAATTTTACTCGCGTGTATAATTAATGATATAGTGCGGTTGTTTTTACATTCTCGGATGTCGCCTTTTTTCGGTAACTTGATGAAAACTGCTTTCGTCCAATCTTCTGGCCATTTCTTTGTTTTCCAGATCATATTGCATAGTTTGTGCATTAACAGTATACCTTCCTCATGTGTTGCTTTTAACAGCTCAATGGGAATATCATCAGTCCCAGGTGACTTTCCATCCTTGATCTTATTCATTGCCCACTCAACCTCTGACAATAAAATGTCTGGTTCATCCTCATAGTCCTTCTCCAATGTACAATCCTCAGCGTCATCTGTGCTCTTATACAACTGATCACAGTACTCTTTCCATCTTGTTTTGATTTCGTCACTCTCTGTTAGAACCTCGCCTCTCTCATTCGTTTACCTAAGCTTAATTTCCTCCAAACCCTAAGTTAAGCTAGAGTTTGGAGGAAATTTGTAGGACAAATTCTCAAATGGGAAGAATTTTGGAACACTTTCGAAGCAATCATACACAGAAATCCATCTTTGTAGCCAATTGACAAATTCAATTATCTACAAACAGAATTGGAGAATGAAGCTTTCAGAGCTACCTCAGGACTCGAACTAACAAATGCGAACTACGACGTAGCTGCGAACTTACTGAAGGAGAGATTTGGCAATGAACAACTAATGGTAGATTCTCATTATGCAAACCTCAAGGACATACGTGCCTGCAGCAATTAATAAGGTGTCGCCACTGCGTGCAACATATGATATTATCGAACAACACCTAAGAGGTTTGAATGCGTTAGGTGAAGATATCAATCAAAGACAAAATATCTCGATGATACCATCAAAGTTACCAAAAGTCCTACTTGCCAGGCTGGAAGAAAGAAAAGATGGGGATGAAAATTGGACTGTCGAGTAACTTAGAAAATGTTTGGAAGGCTACATAACTGCCCAAGAGATCGCAGAAAATCAGATGAAAATACACACGCCAGGGCAAGAAACTCCAAACCAATCAAACTACAGAAATTATTTCAACAAAAATCAATTTAATCCTAGTGAAACTTTGTTATCGAGTGAAAGAACACCAAACAGTTAAAAGAAATGCGTTTTTTGTCAAAAGTCTGATTGAAGCAAGAAATGTCGCACAGTGAATACACTCGCTGCAAGAAAAAAAGCTTTGAAAGGAAAATACTATATCTGTTTGAAACCAGACCATATAATGAAGAGCTGCAACAAAGAAAAACCGAGTAACCATTACAAGACGAAGCACAAACATCATAGAAGTCTATACTCTATCTTATTCGAGAACTCGCCCAGAGGCAACGCACTAACGAGTAATACAAACTATAAACAAGGAAGTTCACCAGAACCAGGAATGTTATCAACGGAAGAACAAGTTGTCATGCAAACAGCATTCGTAGAAGCAGTCAATCTTGATGAAACAAACCAGCAAGCAGTAACAATCCTGTTGGAACTGAAAGTAATCGCACGTATTTCACCGAAGAGTTAACCAAAAATCTTGGATTCCAAAATAAAAGAACAAACAACATATCAGTCTTTACTTTCGGATGAAGCAAACCAAAAGACATTGATATCCCGATTGTAACGTTAATACTCAAATCGAAGGACAAAAATTCGATCAAAATCAAAGCAAATATTGTACCGACAATCAGTAGAAACATTCAGAGAACACCGATACCAGTGACACATTAATTCGAAATTCAAAGGAAATACAGACTTGCAGATACTCTACCAAGGCAAGTTGAATCATTATCAATGAGGTTGCTAATTGGAGGATACTATTACCACGACATCATATTTAGTGACAAAGTGAAGATTCAAGATGAAATTTACGTCGTTAAATCTAAGTTTCCATGGATTGTCAGAGGACGAACGTCCAGACCTGAAGAGAACAGTAAAGAAAGTTCGATGTTCATCATGTCATATACACAAAACAACATTCTTCCAACGACGCACCAAACAACCAACGTAGATGATTCGTTATCAGTATTACCAGACATTGAAGACCTTTGGAAATTAAAGACTATTGGAATCAACTCATTTGAGCACAAGAATTGCGACGAAGAAGAAGTTAAGTTTCATTTTAAGAACACTGTAAAGAAGATGGATAAAGATAGCAAGTAGCATGGCCCTGACGAAAAAAAACATTACATTACCTGAAAATTATGAACTTTGTATTGGAAGATTAAAATATGTATATGAGACTATCAGAGAACCCCGAGCTACTACGAAAATATGACTTCATCATCAAAGACCAGCTGAAAAGGATCATTGAGTCACTCGACAACGATTGTGAAGAGGGAGAGAAGATACACTACATACCGCATCACGCATCCATCATACCAGAGAAGAATACGACGAAAATTCGAATAGTATATGATGCATAAGCAAAGACAAAAGAGTCAAACTTTAGCTTAAACGAATGTCTACACCGTGGAGATTCTCTTACCTAGAAGACCTATGTGGATTGCTGATACGATTTCGGACGAAGAAAATTAAATTAGTAGTTGACATATAAAAAGCATTCTTACAAGTCTCCTTACAACCGAAAGAAAGAGATGTGACAAAATTTATTTGGTTGAAAAACATCAATAACCTACCATTACCTGACAATCCACACACGTACCGATTCACAAGAGTTCCCTTTGGCATCATTTCAAGGCCATTCATATTGGGAGTAACGATAAAGCACCACTTGGAAGAAACATCGGAAGTATCAGACATCAGCAAGAGCATATCTGTAGACAACCTTGTCACTAGGACCAACAACGAAAAAGATGCATCCAATTATATCAAGAATCAAAAGAAATTTTCAAACAAATTGCTATGAACATCAGAGATTGGACGTCGAATTAACAATTTTTTCCCGAAAGCGATCGACTTGAAGGGACAGACGTCAAAGTGCTTGGACTTCAATGGCCTCCTTCAATCGAATACAGAAGAAGATCAATACTATAAACAGAAATTGTGCAGTCTTGTCAAAACAAAAGTAAGTGCCCATCAACGTAAAGATTCTCTTTAATAATATTTTTATTGATGCTTGCACCACAAGGCACAAGAATAAAAGGAGAGTCAGAATAAAGGTAAGCTTTTACCAAAGTAAAATTGAAACGAAGATTTCTAACATTATTAAAAGCTAAGGATAGAGTATTTTCTGAAGAGAACAGACTTTTTCGGGTCTGTACAGGTCCCTTTCTACCACTTCTGAAGTCTTTACTCTCAGCTATAAAAAACCAGTATTAGATACGGAGTTTCTTTGCACCTGCTAATCATTGAAGGTCTACCTGGTACTGGAGGCCACTAGTTTTATTTAGCTTGTAATAGGGAGGGAAAAGATAAATATCTAAAATCATTAAATAGACACATACCATCAGCATAGCCACTAATTGAGTCCTATAATGACTTTCTTCTTTTTTTTCTTCTTCTGAGTTCCTTATCCTTTCAAGACGTTGGAGATCATGGTCTTCCATCTCTTTCTCTCTTTTGTCAGTGCTAAAATTTCACAGTCACTCCTCTTGAATTAGAGATTCTTGTTCATCCTTCGATAAAGTGATTCGTTTCTTTATTTCGTTCACACATCTTCCATCTGATGTTATCAAACTACCAAGATAAGTAAACTTTTTAACATTCTTTACAAATTCTCCATTGATAGTTAAAGAACACTTTGGGAATATACTTTTCTTTGATATCACCATACATTCTGTTTTCTAGATGTTAATCTGGAGTCCTTTCTTTTCACTTTCTAACGCTACTTTATTTAAGATGTTCTGCAAATCCACTTCACTTTCAGCTATCAATACAGTGTCGTCAGCATATCTTAAGTTGTTTATGTTTACAC
>RDPX01000329.1:314436-347397 GCA_003991215.1 Morbakka virulenta
CGAAATCCCCCGAATTTGTTGTCGGCGAAAGTTCCAACGTTTAAAGTAACCATCCCACAAAAACCAGTATTTTAAAACCTTACAGTTCAGCCCACAGGCTGAATTTCTTATGCTTCACATTTCTTTTCTGAGTTTTTTCTCTTCAGTTTTTCTTTTCTGGCTCCTATTTTTTTTGTCCTTTTTTTTCTAAGAAATAAAAAAATCATACACCTCTATTTTTCAAACCATTTCCAAAGCTACTTTCTCTTTACTTTCTCCTCTTTCTATAAATGTACCCCTTTCCTACTTTTTACTATATATTATATATTATATATTATATATTATATATTATATATTTTATATTACATATTATTCCAGTTTTACTTTAGGTAATCGTAACAGATTATTATTATTATTTCGAGTTGAATAGTCATGAGAGAGATACTGAAAATAATCATGAAAAAATGGCAACTCAGAATCTAAGCACTTCCGTACAGTTTCGCAAGTTTTCTTCTTAACCATGAATTCAACGGATTGAATATCGTTACTACCGGTGATTTTACGAGCATGTTGTTCTTAGGCAGACGTAGTATCAACTCGATATCTCCCATAGTTGAAATTAGTAAGTAGACAGTATGTCATTAACGGGACGATGAATGCTTGGAAAATCCTTACTGCTGCTGTTTATGTCAAAAGAGGACGCATACGTTTCACTAATCTCAGTCTTGTTGAAACCCTTTTGCCGACAGATTTGAAGTGATCATCCAGCGTGAGCGATTGGTCAAGTTGAACCCCCAGGTTCTTATAGCTGGTCGTTACATTGACATTACGCAGTTCGTATTCTACTTCTGTAGGCTCCTATTCTTTAATTAGCCTCGCTTTACACCCAAAAACCATCACTCCTGTTTTTCCTTTTTTCATATTCAAGATTAGTTCGTTATCTTGTAACCATTCGGACAGGATTTTAAGGTCTGCTGAGATAGCATTTTCAATATCTAGTAGGTTTTTATGGTGTAAGACTGTATCATCGGCATACAGAATGACTTGGCAGTGTTTCAGCAAATTCTGGATTTCCTTAAAGTGTAGCAGGAAGAGTAAAGGCCCCAGAATCGACCGCTGGGGGACTCCACAGTTCACCGAAAGTTTTTCCGACATCACATCGCCATACCTGATGACCATTGATCGGTTAAATAGGTAGTCCGTAAACCAATCTAACTTATTTAATACAACACCTTACTCAGGAACCTTGTCTAATATAGCTGAGTGGATAATCGTATCAAAGGCTTTACTTAAATCAACGAAAAAAGCACGAGTTACCTTACCACTACCCATAGCTTTTCATATGCTTTTCATAAATAACACATTTGCAAATTCGGTACTTCTGTGGTTTCTGAACCCAAACTGCTTTGATGAAACTAATTGATTCCAGATAATCGATAAACTGAGAGAAAACACACTTTTCCAGAATTTTGGAGATCACAGGTAAAATAAATATGGGTCGATACTTGGTAAAGTCAGATTTTTTGCCGTCCTTGTATACTGGAACGATGTTGACAGTCTCTAATTCACTTGGTATCAATCCGGACTGTACTGAAAGGTTTATCAAGTGTGTTATATGTGGAGCTAGTGCGTTTGCACAATCTTTTAGTAAAAAGGTTGCAATGTTATCAAGACCTTTAGCTTTCTTCCTTTTCAAAAGTGTCAAATGTTTTCGAACTTCCACAACTGACACATATTTGAATTTGAAATAATTCGCTGTAGGTAGCTGCGTTGACGGCTTCGACCAGATAAAGTTTCTCAATTGAATGAATTTCGATTTCAATTTACTTGCAACTGACTGGAAAAAGAATCCATCAGCAATTGTCACTTTGTCACTTGTCAAGTTAAATATTACACAGGAATTGCAACTTCAAGTTTCATGTCTTACTATGACAATCATCAGACAATAACTGAGAACTAGAATATGGTCAAAAAAGTTTACAAGTTAAACATAATTAGACTCTGTCCCTGGGGTAATTATCTATCATGTAACAATGGCCAAGTAATAAAAGGATTATTACAGATTTGCAAGTGAAAGTTTATTACGATGACGGCATTTCGAAATTAATTCAGTTCTTAGTTTTTTGTGGAAATTGAAAGACCAAGGAAAAGAGTTTACTCTTTTCTTGGGATATCGCGGCTCATGCCTCACCCTATAAGTGCGGAACAAAGAGATGTGATTTGTGCCTCTCCGAAAAACCTTTCATCATTAGAGCTGAGACTAAGGGTCTCCTTAACCAAAGAACTGAACTTGTCCATTATCTCATTTTAACTCCAATGCTCTTTATATTATCAACTTTTTGTTGACAATAATTCTTTTTAAAGCTTTTATTCTTCAACTTGAGCACTATTAAATCTGTTTAACCAAACCAACAATGGTCTCTGATTCAATGGCTGCAGTTATTTCTGAGGACTTTTTAATCACTCTTTCCAGTGTTTAGCTCATCAGTTTGGTTAAATATGAACAAGAGTTTTTTGCTTCAACAGCACCGCTTGAGGTTGTAGAGCTTTCTTGTTGACTTTTTTTATCTCTTCTCATGTCATCTTGTTAGTTGGTCTCGTGACTACTGGGTTGTAGTTGGATACTACCCTTTCAAATAGCTGGGATATGTTGGTATTTATAGCATTGGAGTCTTACAGTTCTAATTGCTGATTAAATCACTAATTAATTAATTCAGTAATTCACTAATTCATCTAACATTCTCGTTAATTCAGACACTGTTCTACTCAGATCTGTGTGTTCTAACAGAATGTCTTGCTGTCTTTTCGATTCCTCAGTTTAAACTCTTTGCCCAACAATCAGTTCGTCTTCGAGGTATCTGCTTAGTGATTTTATTTAAAATAAATATCGATTTCTCTCAATCTTGTATCAGCTTCAGGATTTCATCCATTTTTATCCATTAATACCCTTTCATCCCTTTACTTGGTTAAAGTTGCTTGAAGCACTTGGTTCCACTTTTTCTGATCGTATACCCTGGCATTTGTCTTTTTCCAAGCGACTCTCTCCATAAAGTCTCCTTAAACACCACACCTCAAATAAACCCATCAGTTTTCTTTTGGCCTTCTCAAGACCCAAGCATTCTGACCCATACGTTATAACTGGAAACAAAAATGCCTTGGTCTGTCTTATCTTTATGCTGAGGGACGTTTTTTTCCTGATACGTTGGTAAACCAATTCGTTACTGAAATACTCAGTCCAATTCAGCAGTTAATATCTTCCTTGCATACATTGTCTGTGCATGTCATAGTTCAAAGTAAGTTGAAACTTTTACCTATTTCTATATCATCACCTGGAAATTCGAGTTTTTCAATAGCGTCAGTTGTCTTTGTTCTATTAATATTTAGTAGTATACTAGATATTATAGTAATATATTATAGTAATATATTATAGTAATATACTATAATAAAGCCTGCAGCTTTACTTACAGCCTTGACCTCAGAAATGAGCCCTTTGAGCCTCTTAGAAGTAGGTTTTTAAAAGAGAGTGAAATTATACACACAAAGCGGAAATTGTACACATTTTTATCTTTTCCATTTATGTGCCACGAGACTCTTTACACGCGTCAAAACCACAAAGGCTTTCCGTACTCTTTTTTTCACTTTTCAGACAGTCAGTTTTGTCAACTCTTTTCAAAATTGTGGTCCTCACACAGTTTTCTCAGGGCGACAATGAAGTAATTACTAATTTCCATTTTACGGAGAACAACCCAAGATGGATATGATTTACTCAATCAAATACTTTGTTGTAACCTATAAAACTAAGTTTTGTTCTTTGTTGTTGTGGTGGGGTTTTTTCGTTCTTTTTTGTCTTTTTTCATCTTTTTTAATGTTTAGGAACTTTACAAAGCATTCAGCTACTACTTGCATGGAGCTGTAATGGCAACCCAAGAATGGCAAGAGAGAAAACAGACTGCAAAATGGTAAAGCCAAGAAATAAATGTTCAACTGAGACATCAAAAAGGATTTACCTTGTGACGTAGGAAGGCCATCAGAAGCCAGAAAATTCCACAATCTTGCAGGCCGAGGACAAAAAATCACAATTCAAAAACATTATTCAACAAGAGATGCTAACTGCACGAGAATAGAAATCTTGAGAGAAACGAATCACAAGAAATGTAACAAAGTGAGGTTGTACAAGCAAGGAAAGGCTCATTGAAACACTTCTCGTGATAATATCCATAGAAAAGGCTGAGATAAACCACATTTTGCCAATACGATAAAAGGTTAAAGAGAATCAGCAAGATCTACCAAGTCATAGACACGTCCTTTAATTTGAGCAAAAACATCAAAATGAGATGGGAGACCATCTGTTTAAAAGTAACAATAATATCCCATGCAAGGAAGAGTGGTAAATTCATAGAGATACAAAATGGCCTTTCAAGTGTTTTCCTCCTTTGTGCAATGCAACCAGTTTCTACAAATTGATAAACCATTAAATTGAATCTAAATATCTTAAACAGGATCTATAAAAAATACAAAGCATCCTCAGAGCTGGTAATTTTTAAAGAAAAAGAAGGAACCGCATAGGTTTAACATCAGAATAATTATTAATGAATCTTAAAAGGCAAACTCAGCTTCCTGTTAAATGACGTCAGTTTGGTTTTTGCTGCATTGAAAGAAATCAGCCACTTTCTTTTCCATTCTCTAACAACCTGATGGTTTGACTTGTTTCTGTTGAAATGCTTTGTGGCTAACGCCTAAATGAGAACAAAGCCCCTTTCAACCAATAATATAGCCATAAAGCTTTTGAGACAAACCAATGTGTCACACCTTAGCAAATGCCTTGGAACTATCCATAGCATGTACTTCAGTAAAGTAATCTATAGATTTGTAGATACGTTCACTAGTGGAGCGATCGTCTCTAAATTTATACTGCACATCCAAAAATAGACTGAGAGTCTTCAAAAATTCTACCTGTGCATTGTTGGTAAGTAGGTAAAAGATATATCTAATGACAGAACGAAGATTTCCTCATCGATATTTGCAAAAATGACATGCACCACCTCGATTCATAAAGACAAGAAAAAGGTTAAAAGCTTTCCAGGAAGACGGAAAATAAGACTCCGAAGGGCAAAGAATGAAAAGTTTAGATCAGGATCAATCTAGATCAGGAACTTTAGATTTACCAAATCAATAAACAAATTTTTCAACCAAACTTGGTTTGATGATGACAGAATCCAAACTATAATCAGCTTTCAAAGTGAAATCTGGTAAAGAAATAACAGCCACTTAGAGAAGAGTTGGTGGAAAAGAATCTATCAAGAAGCATCCAAAAGGAGAAAAACCACTGCCTTACCAGATTTTAAAATATTATTGTTGATTTATCAAGTTCCAAGCCTTTGAAAATGAATAGGTTTACGACTTTCGTCAACATAGCAAGACATAGCATCAGTAATACCATGTTACAAAGATTGTTAGCTTTTCTGAATTAAATAAGAAGTTCATCATTTGTGGTTAGTTCAAATTTAATATAGAAATAATTGCACTATTTAATGGCAAATCAACAATGAGCATTGCTTCATGGATGAGAATAGGAAAATAAGGTCTAACTTTGTAACTACGACTAGGTTATAAATGTTTCAATAACAACCCAACTCCATACAATGAATTTATTTGCAGCATTAAGCCTATTTGCAATGCATCTTCAAGACATTGACAAAATCTATACCATTACAAATTCTTGATTTTATAGACTCTGTGAGTAGTATAGTAGCTGGGGATTCGAGAGCAATTTTTAAAAAAATTTTCTTTAACCTCCAACTGCAATACTACTCACGCATAAAATGGTAATAATCTCATCATCAATCATCTTATATTAACCACCTAATATTAATCATTTTATGGTTACTCAATCGTCTAACAGGAATCATGTTATGTCAATCATTTTATGAAACCTCATTTAGTTGTAAAATCATCCTGTGGTAAATCATTTTTAGTCAATCAACCATTTTATGGATTCTATATTAATAGTCATTTAGTTTTGGCAGTCAATCATATAATGGCAATCATCTAGTTTAATTCATAGCATAATAATCACTTAATTGATTAATTTTTGAGTTCATAATCTCAATATGTGTCCACAATTCCAGAACTAAGGGATTCTCTACTGTCGTGTTTAAGCATGTTTGAACTTGCTTTGTGTTCAAGGTCAGTAGAAATTTTCAGCTCCTTTTAGTGCTACTGTATTATTATTAATGTTTATAAAGGATACAATACATATATGCAATATATATAAACACATCAGTATTTTACATATGCTGTAAAAACTGCTATCAATGTGGTCCTGTAAATGACAATACTATAATTTTTATTATGCAATGATAGAATATCATCACACATTAGTAAACTTCATCAGTAAAATTGTGGTTATTGGTGGTTTACTCGAAACGTTTTATCGGTTAAGTTTGTCAATGAGATCACCTCAAGATGCTGAAGTATACCACTTTAATTAACAATAAAATAAGAAATGTGTTGTTTATTTATCATTTTCTTGTACCCTATATTGTATGTAAGCGTTAACTATCCAATCTGTTTTTATAAAAATACCATTTGTCATCAACCCAATTGAATGTTACTTTAACCATTTCATAGAATGCAGCTATATGCTTTTGACTTCTTATGATTTTCATTGTATCATGCATTTATGTCTTATTCATTAAACCGTCTTTTTATTTTTATCTTCGATATTATTCTTGATGATGTTCTTCTTGATTCTGATAGCAGTCTTACCACATTTTTCATTTTCTTTTATACTATATAATAAATATACATCTGAGATTGCCATCCAACAAACTCAATGTTTGGAGTCCCATTGACTTCATTTTTAAATTTACAAATTACTTTTTTATTTGTATATCATAATATAGTGAGATTTCTAGGTAGTCATTACTATCAAATTTCTCTTTATTATTCCAAAAATCATGATGCACATCCCCAGCCTTTATCTCGCATCTGAGACTGTTTATAATCGTCTATCTAGCTGATTCCCCCCTGCATTCCATTTCCAATAAATTGAAATATATCAATATCAGTCATCAACTCTAACCTACTATCAGTCATCTTCAATTCCAGGTGATATTAAATAATGACCTGGGTCAAGTTTATAATAATCCATTCATACTTGCGTGAAGTTTTTCAACACATCAGCAAGCAAAGGAATGTCGGATTTGAGGTAAAAGATATGGTATTCACCTATGTCTTTAAAATTAATTACATTTCATATTTTCTGAGCATGTTTATATTCATCATCATCAATATCTTTATCATTTCATATGCTGTAAAATTCTTCTTCGTTTGGTAGCTTTATATTATTAAATTTTTCAAAATTGTTAATATAATAATATAATAGTATGGATAAACATCTGTTTGTTTTATTAATTCTAGCTGTTGTTGATTTTTGAATTCTTTAAAAGTAAACATGAAGACTTCTTTAGGTAGACTGCTGACTAATTTATCCAGACTTGAACTCATAAATTGGAAACTATCAAGGAATTTTAAATGATTACCTAACATAAAAGCTACATACTTTTTTATTTTATTTGGTATTGCATTGATGTTTATTTGTTTGTCTTCTCCTTTTTTATTTTCATAAGTATAAGTAAGTTTTTTAATTATTTCACCAATCTTTTGCATAATAAAGCTGGAATCATACCCTCTTAGATTGTGGAATATGACTGACATTTCAAATCTATCTGCTTCAATTTTTACTTTGAAATTACATTCTTGATGAGCTGATCGTCTATATTTCTTAGTTATATGACAATGATCTTTAACCCTGATATCCTTCTTAGTGTATGTTCTTTTTTTGTCATTCTTTATTGTTTGTTTAATTCTTTTTTCATAATCCTCTTGCAATATTTGACCCTATCTAGCATTTTTACATGAATTTGTTTACCACTTTTTCGCCTCTTTAGATCTGCTCTGAGTTTTGTGTATTTATCATCATAAGAGCATATTATTTGATAACCATATCCACAATCTGTATGTTTTTTGATAGGCTTCAATATATAATTTATCATTACTAGATTGATTGACCTCCTTATACTTTCTCTATTTTTGCTACAAAATCTGAGTAGGTTATGGGTAGAACTTTTAATTGCTTATGGTAATTGTTGAATTCCAAAATATCATTGTCTTTTGTTGGCATTTTATTCCTTGTTTTCCATTGATTTTAATGCAGTTTTCTTCATGATTTGCTAATACTTTTCCATAATTAAACCACTATAGACAAAACATGCAAAAATCCTTCTTCTTTCTGTGTTTTGTTTGTTTGAACATAAGTTTGTTTACGTCTATAATCAATATATAATGCCCGTGTTCATATTCTGTAACCAATAACAAGTTCATTTGGTTTTCATACTTTTCCTTTGAGACATAGATGGGATATGCTTGATGGTTTTCATATCCAAAACATTAATATTGATATTAATCTGCTTTTCAATTTTGTTCATTTGTTGTACTTTAACAGGAAAATTATTTCCAGTGGAATCCAAATATTGAATGTGTTTCCCTAATAATCTTGAAAATTTCTTTTCAATAGGCTGACGATGGGAGAAGTATGTCCCGAAACGTAGCTCGGAAAAAGCTTACGACTCATGACATCATAAAGCTCTTACATCTATTGAATGTGTTGTTTATCAGATTTTTTAATCCTCTGAGGATCTTTTTCTTGAGGGTTTAAATGTCTGATGTGACAACATTTGAAACATCCATTGTCTTTATTTTTCAAATTGATTAAGCTTTTAGCACTCTTCCTTAGTTCTTTTGGTAGTTTGATGTAAGAACGTCCCTCTAATGGTTTATATTTTATTATACTTATATAATAAATATTGGCTAATTCTATAGTCCATCCACTACCTTGAGAAATCCATTGAACAATTTTCTTTCAAATATCTTGTGTGGTAATTGTAAAGAGTCTGCTATTTTTGTTGGATTAATAATTGTTTGAGTAACATATATCAGTAAAACATATAATTTTATACTCAAATCCTTCGTTGCATGATAAATTATCATAGTAATATTTTTTAAAAGCAATATTTAATGTTTAATTGAAGTTAATATTTTTCATAGATTCTAATATATTTTCAATGTTATAGGCAATAGTTTTTTGAGTGTTTTAGTTGAACTAAAGGGTTCACATTGTCTTTTCTTTTCCTGATTCCAAATGATTACGTCTAACCATTCAAGGCTTGATTTGTTTCTCTTATAATAGTACTAGGTGTTGGAATTGGAGGTCTTACAACCTTTTTATTAATCCTAGATACAAGAAAAGGTTGATCTTGAATCTGTTTTGGTGGTGATAAAATGATATTGTCCTCATAAATTTGTATCATCTGCTTATCACTCTTTCATGGTGCTGGGATGAGTCTGTCTTAAATCTGTATTGATGGTGGAACTAGATTGCTCTCATATAATTGTACAGTATGTTGAATATTTGGTTTATGCTACTTTAATGTCTTATTTTTTTAAATCTTTTAAAATAAAGTAAAGAAGATCTTCAGCCTGCTTTCATGTGTTGTTGTATTCACCACCGACAAAAAACCATTGCAATCTAATTGCTAAAGAGACTATCATAGACCTTAGATTGCTAAAGGGATTAGAAGCCTACGAGGTATTGTTTCTTGACAAACAAAAGAACTGTAAGAAGAACTTTCATGAGTATATATATGTATACATATATATATATATAAATATATTTTATATAATATATATTTATATGTATATGTATATGACAGGTATTGTGTGAAATGTCAACGTAAAATACTGTCTATGGACGAACATTATGAAAGGACTGTTAAAAGTAAATTGATGCTTAGGTCAACATGCTCTATTTGTAAGTCTACAAAGAGTAAAGTCGTAAAGCAAAGGTAGGGCGGTTTGGTTGATATTCATAAACAGCTTTTGAAAATTACACCAAAAAAGGGTTTTGTAATACCTTGGTATCTGTTCACTTGACCTGGTAACCCTCTTGAGAAATTAATTAAATGTGATAAGGCTGGTTACATTTTAGATAGTTACCAACAACAGGCAAGGAAAACAGATGCTGTCAGCATGCAAGACAATGTAGATTTTAGTGTTAGTGCGCTACTTAAACTGACAAATTAAAAGATGTAAAAACGATGCTGATTATACAATGGTTAAAGCATTAGATGCAATTGCAAGATCAGAAAGACGATTCGGACATATTGTTGCTCGAAACGCTATTGCTCCTAGGGGTGTACTCCATTTAGATGTGAAGAGGCTAAAAAAGGAAAAAGGTTATCGAGTGAAGAAAATTGACAACAACAATCTGCTGAAGAGCTTTATAAACCCATAAAACGAAACTTTACTCAACGGGGTGTTCTTGTGAATCATGTTAATGAAATATGGTGTTCTGATTCAGTTGAAATGCAGCATTTTAGTAAATGAAATAAGGGATATATATATATATCTTCTCATGGTTTTAGATGTTTTTGGTAAATATGGTTGGATTGTTCCATGAATGGGAAAGAAAGGAGAAACTGTAACTGAAGCATTCAAAACAATTTTTAAAAGAAGGTAGAAAACAACAATATTTATGGGTCGACAAGAGAAAAGGAGTTCTGCAATAAACACTTTAGAGATTTATTGGAGGAAAATGGCATAAAGGTGTATTCCACTGAGAATAAAGAGAAAAGTAGTGTTTGTAAACGATGGAATCGAACAATTAAAACCAAGATATGGAAACAGTTCACAGTGTAAGGTGATATACAGTATTTAGATATGTTACGTAAATTGCTAAAGCAGTACAAGACCAAATCCAGTTCAATAAAAATGACACCTGTAGAAGCAATCATGCAAAAGAAATGAGTTGTTTACTTTAATTTTTATGATGATGTGGAAACATTAAGAGAAAAATCAAAATTAAAGGTGAAATGGTCAGAATATCAAAGTATAAAAAGAAGATGTTTGGAGGGCTACATCCCCCATTGGAGTGAAGACATTTTCGCGATTAATAAAATCAAATACATTAATCCAGTCACTTACAAAATAAAGAGATACAAGGGAGTTGTAATGAAGCTGAATCAAAGAAGGTTAAACAAGAGGTATTTAGAATTGATAAATTCATTCGGAGACATTACAAGAAGAAACAAGCTTTGGTGAAGTGGAGAGAATATATCGACGATTTTAACAGTTGGATACCATTCAATTATGTAAGATATAAATATATATATATATATATGAATGTGGTTTAATAAATAATATAGCATATACTATGTGTAATGGTTAACAACTTTTTGAATTCAATTGAAAAACGTTATTGTTAGAGAACTGCTAAATGAAATACTCAATGTTAAAATGGATTTTAGAGTATCAAAACTGAAGAGATTTGAAATTGAGAATATAATTTTGAAAATTCATCTACTCTTCTCATATTTTTATAACGATAAAAAAATCTATCTGTGAAAAACAGTAAAGCCTCAAAGAAAAGATCTTAAAACGTACATTATTTAACTGATTGATCAGCTTGACGGAAAAGAATCTGATGAATATATTTTTAAAAAAAGTGGTATTATAGTTCCAAAAAAAATCGAAATATGCCTTACATGTTACAAATGATTATATTAACGTAATAATACCAGCTACATCAGACAGAAGTTTTTGTGGGGCATCATAACTCTGAGTTAATAACTTGGAATGATTTTATGATATCTTCCATCGGTAAAATGATTAGCTATTTCATTTTGAACCTTTTCTGAAGCATTGATCATATTGTCGAATATAACAATATTTCTATTCTCATTTGATCACACAATGTAACAGCATTTTTGCTTGACACACTTTTTTGATGTTTTCCAGTGTATTTTTGTGTTCTGAATCCGAAAATCACATTTATTTTTTTCAACCATCGTTCCTTTCTATGATACTGAGCATAGTCACTTTTTGAAAAATACTGAAAATTGCCCGAAATATGAGCCTAACACTAATTCATTACAATAAGACAATGAACCACAATGTGGTTTTATTATGATAAATAGCAAGTTCACACCATTTGCACAATTGTAAGAATTTGCCATCTAAAGTTGTGAGGCTTATGTAAAGTATAACACACTCATTAATGTTAGTTATTAAGCAAAACATAAGTACGGAGGGAATAGTTGTTAGACATGTAGCTATCAAATGCTGTCACACCTGTAACTGTAGTAAATGTGTGCTCTATAGCTGGAAGAACTTTGTCGAACCTAATTGTCTTGAGTGCTCCGATTTATCACTTCGCACTATTGACCATATGTAGTCTCCCATCATTGTGGCATCCCATCGTCCTTGATACCTACGTTCCATGGTAGCGATATCTTGATGAAATCGCTCGCCATGCTTCTCCCTGACAGCTCTGAGATTGGAAGGGAAAAAGTCTAGACGTGAATGTAAAAAGTTTCAAGGACATGCGACACCCCATGCACTTGAAAGCTGCAACAAGGTGTGAGACTTCGTAGTTTGGACTTCTCTTGTTACCAAGAAAGCCCTGGACAACATTTCCAATAGCGATCAGATAGTCAAGTTCCTGTTGATTTGGATAGTGAGGTTTAGTTGTACACGTTGGACGATAGGGTTCATCTTGTCCTTCAGAACTTGTAGCCCTTCAATCATCAGATGATATCTCCTTCGCAGTTTCAAACTGAAAACAAAGTGAAAGCAATGAGTTAGTGATAAAATACTTGAAGATAGATTTATGATTATAGTAATTATTGCTTAATATAACCAAATTGATTTGTGAAACGCACTGCTGAAATCACTAGATACATCGCACTTACATTTTCGGGAGGTTGCAGTACTGGTTGTTGCTCATCATGAGAAACATGCGCTCTGGATGACGGAATGTCAGGATAATGAAGAGAGGTTCTTCCTTTACCCTTCCTATACTTTGAAACATCGATCATGCAGAAGAAACAATTGTCATGATGATTGCTTTGCTCTCTCCATACTTGTGGAATTGCGAACGGGATTACTCTTCCTTTTTTTTCGCAGCCATCCTTCAAGGCTTGATCGCCACGTACCACGAATGACAATGGGAGCCCATGGCTTATCCTGATCGCCCATTCGTATCCCAAAGTACAGTCGATAGGCTACCCAAGACTTATTCCCTTTCATGATTTTATAAGAGACATGCTTTCTGGCAATGTAATACCCACAAACGTAACAGAAATTGTTGGGAGAGTTCTTGTACGTCCTGTTTGTGCTAGCCATCGTAAAATTAAGGAAAAATCAATATTAATATCCCAAAATGAATCCTGAGCAATGTGGAGGAAACTATTCACAAAATATGAAGCAGTTATGAAGCGAAGGGTAATGCTTGACTTCTGATCACCTTCCCCGCGATTGTAATCATACTTATTATGCTGCACAAAACTCTGGACTAAAGATTATTGCACATCAATAGCTTTGTTCACATCGCTCTTATTTGGTGCTTGCTAAATAAACAAACAAACAAACTGCGCTGAATTAGCAAACGGTATGAGCATAGACGGGAAGCTTAGACATCTGGTAAGCTCAATATCAGTTTATATTTGATCAGTTAATATTAGCATGCAGCGCTTTGGTAATGGTTGCAAATCTGTTGTTTATATTGCGTAATCACTTCTTCTGACAAAAATGAAGGCACCACAAAAATGCCAGGTACCAGAAATGCAAAGTTGACACTTGTGGAAAAAAAGGAAAGAAGCTACAGAAAAACAAATAGCATATTTGGAATCAGCTCAAAAAAACTGATTCAGAAACATCAATAAAAATGAGTCCAGTACAACTTTTTTGAAATTTTGTTACATTGTGTTATTTATTCGTATCCATTATCTCGTGAGATCTTGTAATTTTTAGCAATCGATATTCTTCATTTAAGAAGTTATTTAGGCTCCGTTTTGTGTCTTTTTTATTACAATCGTAATTTGGTATCTTCATATATAAATATACATTTACATACATATATGTATAAATATATGTATATATATAAATATATGTATATATATGTATATATATCATGATGTCATGTACATATATCTGTGATAATAACAGCATTTTATTACTTATCTTTATAAATAACTGCATTTTTACATCTAATGTAATATTATAATGGATATCAGTAATCTTAAAGAGAGGGTAAAGAAAAACCTTCAAGTTGAAGCTATGAAACGAAGGATTAGAAAATAAGTTAGAAATTATAAAGATGTAGTAGAAGATAGACAATTCAAAAATGATGAAATTCATAAAACCTCCCGTAGATGCTTAATATGAGATGAAAGAATTGATAAATAAAAGGCAAGATAAATTAATTAATGAATTGATGACGGATCAAAAATCTATCAACAGCGGACTAGAACATATAATTAGTAATGATCAATTACCTAATTAATTAGAAGATAAGAAAAAGACACGACTACCCTTAGATAATGAACCTAGGGTGTTATTCAAACCTAGCAGATCAGCGAAATATTAATCCATCCCAAATCAAGGGGTCGATGGGATTAATACATTGGTAACTAATTATGAATTAAGATTTTTCAGAGATTCAGTTAGAGGTGAGCATGATGATGAAATTTATATGATAACTGAAGCAAAAAAAAAACACAAAAAGCANCATGATGATGAAATTTATATGTTAACTGAAGCAAAAAAAAAACACAAAAAGCCATTAAGTAGCAAGAGGGTTTGTTTGTCCAACAGCAAAAATATATAATTAAAAACAAACATGATTTAGAAGCAATCAATGAAAATCAACTTTTAAAACCATCTTCACGTCAAAAGGATAGTAAATCTGACGGTTTTGTAATCCGGCACAATCCAAAAGTTGTTCTCGACCAAAAAAACGTATCATGTAGCTCTGGATTCAATGAGTATGTCGTATTCATGGTATAATGTGTCGCAAGCTTTTAACAACAGTACCTTAAAATATAGTCACAACTCTTGTAATACATGGAAAACTATTGCTCTTTGTAATGGTAATTACAGTTATACTGATTTAAAGTTGCCATTCAATCAAATGGCCATTTAAATACCAGGATCGTAATATTTTCCCATGCACTTCTCCAAATTCATATAACTCTCGAAATGGGCTTCCAACTCGATTTAACTTCGGGCTCATTTACATCTATTAATGGTGCCATTGAGACAGTCATAACAACTTCAATGTATTCACACAATTCTCCAAACAAAACGCGAGGTGTGGATGGTATAATGGTTCATACATCTCTGATAAGCAAATCATCCTTTTTTGGTCTCCTATCAGATGTGCGTTATCAATTCAATGTATTGAATATGGATTGCGCTTAAAATATCCGTTTCATAAAGAGGGCAGAGGGCTTTTTTTTTAAATCAACACAAATTGTATTTGTGATGATCGTATGAGAAGATTACGATAAATAACAAATCAAATTACTGGTGAATCTTATTGGTACGAGATTGATAACGATGATGAATTGTTCTCGACACAAAGGAACGGAATAACAATAAAAGAGGCAATGGGTTTATGGGTAGTTTCAGTAAAAGATGCAGAGAAACTCGCTTCAGTTCTAACAAGTAAGACCAAGAGTTTGGCAAAACAAGTTCTAATGAAAGCCGATGAAGAAGGTGCTAGTAAACTAGGGTCTACAACTACTGATAAAGTTACAAAAAAGATAGATAGCATTTTAGTAAATCCACACAAGAGAAGAAAACAACCATTGAAAAAGATGGTGATAAAATAGCAGAACGTCTTAAAGGCCGTTCAGACAACAAAACACTTACACCAAGTAACCAAAGAAATGGTTTACTATCAATTGAATTTAACAAAATTTTAAATATGTGAGTTTTATATAATCTATTACTATAAAGGCATTTAGATCTTCAAATAATCTGGAACGTTACGAATATACCCGGTACGAACTTACCACTCCCATTTTTCAACCTAGGGCACTTCAAGGAAAGAATATTTAAAGAACTACACTAACACTGTTGGTGGTTCTCAATATCATTATCCAGACACAAGTCCTTTCTTAAATATGCAAGAATACACATCATTAACTAGAGAAACACCTTATACAAGTATTAGAAATGTTGATTATAACACCGGTTACCACAAACGCCAGCAATTGGTAGCAGATCCAGTTGATAACACTCAGATTGTTCTTTTACCATTAAACCGTTTAGGCTTTTCTCGCCAGTTAGAAGGACAACTTTTACGAAACGGAAAACTACCTTTGGACAACATTATCTTCCTTGATAGCAATGTGACTAAGAAAGATCGTTATATTCTAAATAAGACGATGCTTTGGGTACCGATAATACCATTTAATGCACATTAAAAGGCAAAGTATCTATTAAGCATTTCGCAGAGCAACAGCTGGTCGTATTTAAAAGAATTGATTGTTACATCGGATAGTACAACTGCAACACAAGGAACATTGAGGATATCAAGAAGCAGTCGGAAACCTCGTCATGTTTTTCTCTTTGTGTTTCAATTTTTTCAAACTCGAAAAGATTGAATTTGCAGCTACACCTTTAACTTTGGTGGAAATCAAATGAAATTTTCATTAACATAACTTGAAATACGTGATGGTATATGTTACTCGAGCGCAAGGATGAAAACTGACAAAGAAATGAGTAAGGCTTATAAAGCACTTTGGGAATATCAACGCGGTTTTTCACAATATCAAAGAGATCCGTATAGTAGTTTTAAAGAGTTTCAAACAATGTATGGTATATTGTTTTGCAACCTTACCAGACAGAGACTGGATTAAAGTCTGGTGATACTAAGGCTGAGTTCGGATATACTTTATCTGATATTCCAGACAAGCCATACACTTTATGTAGGCCTGTTCTCCATGAAGAAGTGATTCGTCTGTACAATCGAAATGGTAGAGTAGTCTTCCATAATTAGTGCTTTTGATCATAAATCCTTGATATTGTATGAAATCAATCTAATGTTTCTATATAATGACAGAATATACTAGTTATGGTGTAAATTTTAGTCAAAGCAAGAAGGAAAAACTTGCCAACCTATTGATAAGTAAGTATCCAATCATGATTCGCCTTTCTAAGAATGAATGAGATGATAATGATCAATTGTATCTAACAAAAGCACAAATTAAAGGGATTCAAAAGGCTAAAAATGCTTCAAAAGCTGTTGACTTAAAACTTTTAAAGACTCAAATTAGTCATGTGCTTAAAAAAGGAGTTGTCATGGTTCTCTAGCTTGATGTCAGTTGGCACTATATTACTGTTGAAAGTACCTCAACTAACTACTAAAGCTCTTCCTGCGATTACAACCAGTGCTTTACAGAGTCTTTCTGGTTTTGGTATTGATAAAATTCTAGGATTAGGACAACAGACGGCTAGTTCCCTGATTCCACAAACAAAATCGATGAATTGGTTACACATAAAAACCTACTTATGATGAAACAGAAAGGAAAGGTTTTGGCACCTCTTCAATCTGGTGGAGAGATAGCAATTAAGTCAAAACTAAGGCAAAGAAGCGGCTTTCTCGATGCCCTCTACGGTAGTATTGCTATTCCATTGCTTGCTAACGCACTTGGTGGCTGTATCCGGAATAGATCAAATGGTGAAGTAGTTCAAAATAGAAAGGCAAAAACACCTTTAAGATTATAAAACCATCATTATTCTGATATGTTATTACCATATCAAGCACCTTCATTAGTTGAAATGGGGGTGAAAAGGAAAACAAATGATCTCAAAAAAAGACAGGAAGAGGACTCTTACTCGGAAAGAAAAGCCTTCTGAGCGGTATACCATTACTAAAAGATATTTTTTGAAACCGACATTTGTAATTAAACCGTAAAGTACTATTGGTTTGCTAAATTGGATTAAATACCTTCAAATTAAGAATTTTAATTAAGTTTTTTCAAGAAATAATATTGTTAATCAAAGTAAAAAGGGATGCTACATTATTAATCTCGATGATTCCTGAGGACATGGCAGTCAATGGGTTGTGAATTTTATTGGTGATGGTGTATTGGAATATTTCAATTCGTTTGGATAAAATTGTCCTGAGGAAATTATTCAATTGTATGATAACTACGTTTCTAATAGTAGCCAGTATCAGGATCCAATGACAGTATTATGTGACTTCTATTGCTTGAACTAAATCAATGAATTAATTTGGGTAAAAACAAATTACGGAATTAAAAGACCATTTTCACATACGGACAAAAATACAACGAACTATTAATAAAACCTATTTTGAAAATGTCGAATCTAATAATGTAATACAGCATGGGAGCGTTTGATGATGACCATGAGAATAGCATTACATACTCTGATATTATTCCTTTACAACATAACGGGTGGAGTATGAAAGGACATCGCGTTGTTGACGTCGCAGATCCTGCAGTGAGCCAAGATGCTGTTACATTAAAATTCACAAATGATAAATATCTCGATAAGGACACGGGAGGTAAAGTAAAATCTGGTATTGATATGGGTAATGACAAAATTTTTTATATTCAGTCTTCTTCCGTTGCCAATAGCAAGGCTATCAATTTCAGCTATTTAATAATACACGTTTATAACAATCTGTTTCAAAACTACTCCGGGAATACTGTTCAAGAAATGGCTCAGCAGTGTACAGACCAGACCGAGGTATTTCTCCAGAAGTTACCTGTGATAGTTTAATAAGATAAGTATCGAAACTAGATGATCAGATATTGTCTGAAAATCATGGTGACCAAATATGCATAGCTAAGCAACCAACAATATCTACTAAAGAAAATAGAGTTAAAAATCTTTATTCTCTTAATTTTAATGGTAATCAACGATTGATAAGTGATATTAATGTTAATGTTTCGAGTAATTCAAACAATTTATATCCAGGTAACGATAGTTTTTATTGTTTACGAATTGAACTCATTCCATGGTACATACTGGACCAGAAATGGGTTAATTAATCAGGATAACGGGGAGAGGGGGGTTAATAAAATAATTATTTTTTCATCTGATGGTCATTGAACTATCAGTGGTACAATAGATGTTCGTATTGTCATTGGATCAAGTAATTGCAATAATAAAACACCGAATGGAAATTACTAAACTAAATCAAATGCTGATGAAGTAAATCAATTGTGTTGTTTATCGATTCACTGGACCAACAGGATGAAATAAATTGAGTGTTTGGTAAAATGGAAAGAAACTATGCGATTTTACTGCAAGAGCATCAACAATATCAGATAATATGATATTTGCAGTATTAAACCCAAACAGGAAGGTTGCATTGAAAGGGTTTATAGCTTTTTTTGGCCTGTGTGAAGAAAAATTATTTCAGCTGTAGGTATTGAATTAAACAATCATGTTAAAGCTGGTATAAAACTGATCCCGATGGAGTAACATTAGGTTGAATTATATACACTATATCCATCTATATATATATATGATAAATCAATTATTATCATGCAGTTTACTGGATGAAATAATAACTATTAATTGGACCAAGAAATGGTTGTTGTACACATATATCAGAAAGATTATTTGGTGTAATTAAATGTCATTTTATATAGTGCATTTCATGATGCTTTTGGTTGTTTTTATACTAAGTATCATCAAGGTCGAGGATAAAGTTACGTTTTCCCTGAAAATATAACACTAACTTGTTTTTAACATCACCTACCCAAGGTCACGTTTCGGATTTTTTTTAGAGCATATTTAATTCTAATAAATATTAATGTTGTTACTTTTTAATAATTAATTCAATTTTTAATTTACCAATCAAGTCTAAAATTCTACTCCAGTATCCTTATTGTTATTATCGATGGGTTTTTTTCAAATTTACATACAGGAATATTCTCAAATTAAGCAAATCAAGCATTTTATACAATTGTTTTAGAATTTATTCTTTATTTATCATTCTTTTCCTATTACCAGAAATCTTAATTAGTATTTTATCAATTTCCTCAAAAATTTTAAGTATTTTTTTCCTTGCGATTTGAGTCAAATTTTATTTCGTTTTCAGAATGATTTTTATTATTGAATTCAAAATATGACACTTACGTTATTAGACTGATTTTTTAAAATTATTTTATATCTATCTTTATAAAAGTCTATGAATTCTTCAATATTTTTATAATCTTGAACAAAACCACATTTTAGTCACACAAGCATACTATCATCGTTAATTAGTTCTTGTTTATCACAACAAAAATACTGTATTTTTTTTTACCAGATTCCTGTGGGGTTTTTTTGTTACAAAACGGACAAATTATATGTTCTTTAATAACTAATGCTTTATAAAGTTTTGGATTGCCATAATGTTATTCTTCTTTCTTACTCTTTTTCAAAGTACTAATATTCATTATATACTAAGAGTATATATTTTTAAAAGATGTCAGATGAATGGAAAGCTCAGTTTAATTGTTGTTCACTATTCTGTTTTGAATAAATCATTGATTAACTGTCAAATAATTTAACTAAAGATGATTGGCTATCAGATGATTGCTGTTAGATGATGATTATTATTATCATTATATGGGTAAGTAGTACTATAGTTGGAGGTTAGAGAGAATTTTTTTATAAAAATGTATTGATGTAGGATATTTATCATGTCGTGAGTCGTAAGCTTTTTCTGAGCTACGTTTCGAGCGATACTTCTCCCATCATCAGGCTAATGGATTAATTAGGCATTGTTGTTTTTCTCATCGATAGTATGGACGTGTTTGGTGAGAGGGATCGAGTTGTTTTGAGGAGTGGTACCATATCTATCTTGTGTTTGTTATGATTCTTTCCTGAAATGGCGGAAGATATATTTTTGGAAGAGGGTCAGATTTGCTGTTCATCTAATTGCTGTGCTGTAGGGAATGAATAGTTTCTTTTATTTTTCTTGTTGTAGTTTCTTGTAATAAATATACGAAATCAAATCTATACCATGTAGCTTGATCAAATTTTAAAATTCACACACGTGACTTGCCACTAGAATCTAAAACAACTGTCTTAACAATTACAGTGACAACAACGTAAAAGGAAGATCCAAAATGAAGTAAAGATTAAACTTTACAATGGTCAGGGAAACATTCAAAAAGAGACTTAAAAAGAAAGGTTTTTCCTGAGTCTTGATCAAGGAATCTTATAGCGTCAGGTATATTAGACCAATGAGAATAGGTTAACAAGGTCATGTGGTGAGTATTAAAGTCGCTAAAGCCAAAAATGTTAGGAGTGTTATGTTTTTTCGGAGCTTATCAATGGAGTCTGATACTGGAAACCAACACAAGAAGATAGGTAACACGTGACTTGAATAAGGGAAAGCTAAAGCACGTGAAAGGCTTATCTTTAGATGCAGGTTCTTGTTGATTTTTAGTTAAAAGATATTGTCAACCATAGATAGCAGGACCAGGAAAGTGAACTGTATAGTCTAGTAGAAACAAAGATAAGTATGGTATGAAATTAAAAATCACTGATATTGTCATCGGATCTCGTTTCACAAAGCGCAAAAGATAACGAGCAACAAAATGGGGGAAAACTTTGATGCAAAAAGTTGGAACGAAAATCTGAAAGCTAAGAAGACAAAAATTAGTACAAGTTTTTTCCAGGGTTGTGTCAAGCGAGCGTTGCCACATCTTGGGTCTAAATTTTTGGATGTGGAGTCAATTCTGAATACAGAGATTCGTTTGTCCTCCAGACCATTGAGAATTTACCTTTTATTGCGGGCCGTCCTTTTAATTGAAATTGTCACTGTATAAATTTGAAATAGATATAATTGTCAGAAACCACAGATTAACTGAGCCACAGTGGTAATGAGTGTGTTAGGAGCAACCTTAAGAGTGGATCGAAGAGAAAAACGCCGTATACTGCCGTATAGGTCAGTCAGACCTGTTTACTACTGCCCAAATTCCCTAAACTAATCCCCTTTCACACTTACCCAAGGTGCAATCCTAAAACTAGTTGGAGAAAAGAAACGTCCTACACTAGCGTACAGGTCGGCAAGACGTGTCTACTGCCCAAATCGCCCAAACCCTTTTCTCACTTATTGAAGATGTAATTCTAGGACTAGCTGTAGGGAAGAAACCGCGTACACTTCCGTGCACGATGGTCAGATATGTTTACTGCCGCTTTAATTCTCACAAATCAATAATATTTTTTATTTCTGACCCCCCAAGAAAAGGGAGAGCAAGAAAAATGACAATCTATGAGAATATAAGAGTGAAAGCATATGAATAATTGCTACAAAGGATAATACTATTAAAACTACTACTATCATTATTACCTCAAATGGTGTTCCCCTCCTTGTCATTCCTATCTTGTCCTTTCAAACGTAAGAAAATGGGAAAGGATGAAAAAGATGCCGGTGCTTGCGTAGACCATTGCATCCCTGATCGTCCTAAAATGAGACCTGATAGATGATGAGGTCTATTGGCTATACTAAGTAGTCTATTTGTTGATGTTACGTAAGTACTCACGTACGTTTGTGGATAGAAAGCGGAGGGAAGAATCACCATCTCTTGTTCATATGCGATTCATTCGAATCGACAGAAATTGGATCTTTATTGAAACTAGTTAAAATTTGAATCAAGATGAATTTCATTTTAGTTTTTTTTAGGTTGTAACCTTTAACTCCCTTTCACCATATTCAATTCCAAAATAACACCTAAAATTTGAACAGAGGTCTGTCTATACTTCTTCAGTTCTCTAAAATTGGAGCAAACGTAGTAGTATGATGTGACTGACAACTATCTCTGCTACTAACGGGAATTAAAAGAATACTGAAAAGTAGACAGCTTAAAAATTTTCCTTGTCAACAGCCACAATGGAACATACATTATAATCCAAACGTCAATGTTGTTTTTCACTCAGAGCCAAAGGATAAAGAGACACACAAATTAATAACGTGCGTACAAATTATACTTCTCTTATCTTAATAAAAAATTCTTGGCAACGAATGAAGCTTACAATAAAGACGCCGGTCTGTGATTTGAGCAGAGAGAAGAAATTTCATCCTATCCTTGAAAACTGTACTAACATGCAGCAATGTTCAGCTTTAATGTCAGCTGTAATTGATAGGTATCAATTACTAATACAGGTCAGTCATCCCGTTATAAAATTCTGATAAGACAGATTTGGTGTTACTTCAGCGCAGTCAGTTGAACTGAACAAAAGAGAGTAAAATTTTTAAGAATAAAGACTATCTAATTTTATCACTACGAAATGCACCAGACAAATAAACTGATCTCTAATTTACTGGGGGAAATGTGCTCATTGTAAATCATGACATGAATGGCATAAACTATCCCTTACTCATAAGCCACAGTGGACTGATGAAAGTAAACAAGTCTAAATTGAGTGAGACGGAGAGAAGAGACGTCGTACTCATTAGAGGTGTGTGGATAGATGGAGTCAGTTTTCAAGACTAAGGGATAGAATGAAAGACAATCGAGCTATTAACCTTTTAACATCTTATGGATTGGATTAATACAAAAGTAATCTAGATAATAACAGACAATTTTCTCTTAATTATAACTGAGATTAACCAAATAGCAATCTCTTAAAAATGACAAGGTACAAGACAACTAGAGAATACTATCTTGAAATGACAAAATGACTACTTATTGCATTTTCATAATCACTTGACATCGACTTATACAACCATGGCCAAACATACAGAACAAATATTGATAGCATTTTTGATAGGTATTAAAATGTATGGAATGTAAAACGTCTATAGAAATACTAATTTATATATTTATATATATATATACTATATATATATACTATATATATATATATAGTGTGTGTGTGTGAAACAGATACATTAAATTCAAATAGTGTGTTGACTACCAATTAGTTATGTTAGTTGTCGCTTCTTGTTGGAGCTGTTGAACAAACCCAAAACTCTAGAAATCTTTTGTTGGGACCTTGCGCCTAATTTGAAAACATTGGACCCAGTTCAACTCTGTAACATGTCATCGCAAACTGCTTTAATTAAAACTTTTACTGCATGAGTAGCTATTTTTCCTGGGCTGCCTCAGAGAAAAATTTGAAAGAACTTAACATAAATCTTGAAGACGTGCCAAACCTAGTTAAAGACAAAACTAGGTGGATAAGTATTTGTGCATCTTGAGAACCTCTTACTAGTAAGGAGTGCACAAGATACATATCTATTTCTGTTTTGTGTTTCAGAATGTAGTTTAACTACGGAAACTGTCATAGAGAGAGTTCAGTTGACACATTCAGAAAAATTCGTTTCTCTCAGTTTTTGCAATACGGTACTTCAAAAACAATTCATTTAACACAGTCGTAATTGGTTTGTAAGCAGTTGGGTAGCGTAAAAGAGAACTGATATGTCAGACATACATTTAAAACTTATCAGCCACAGATCACAGGGAAATGCTCAAGTTACATCCATGTTTGGCGAGAAACCAGTCGAATTTTCCTATTACTAAGAATTAAGTCAGAAGGGAAGCAAGATGGCTGAGTTTGGCTGGAGAACAGTTAGACCTCAGCTTCACGATGGACACAGTAATTGTGTACAATATCAGAATTAAACTTCGTGTTAAAGACACCAGGAAACATACAATGCTATAACAAACAAGAAAAGAAATGCCAGCTTTTAATGTAACATTTAAAGTCTGTATAGGTGCATGTGTGCGTGTCCTAAATGGTAAGGTATACGACACAATGTCCAAAGTTTCAATTTGGTCTCATGGCACTTTTAATATCCGCTATGGTCAAATCTAACTATTGGCTATATCATTTTTCAACATGACATCCGGGGCAGACAGATGGGCAAAAAAGGGGATCATATAGGCTTGTTTTCAAAGACAGAGACGTACAATCAGAAAATTAATTTAACTCAGCAAAGAAGAAGGCTCAACTTTGTTGTCAAGGTTTTTTACAGCACTGCACTGTACACAGGCTCTACTGTATTCCAATACGATGGTTAAGGTGACACTAAAGAGCTGAAAAAGGGTGTTATGTAGAACTATTCTCTAAGATGAAGACATACAATTCCAAAATTAATTTAAAAAAACCTCCTCAGCGACTTAAAACTCGGTTGAGGACCGATTAAGTCAGTGTTCGGTTTCGATTGTACTTATTTATCATAAGAAGAAGAATTCATTGTTCCTTTGGCTACATAAGTATTCCCTGTAGTGTCAGGTATCTCTGCTATTTGTTGTGAAACTCTGCACTCGAGATACTTTAACTAAATGTTGATAGTGTAACAGCAGCCAGGCAGCTGATAGAGATTTTATGTTCAGACCACAAAATCAGAACAGAACACCCTGACACGGTCAGGGCAATTTAAATTTGCTCAGACATCAGTAGTGCTAAACTAGTCAACTCCAGTGAATTGTGTGGCACTGTATCTTTTGGAGGCTATAGCATTTCAAGCCTATAAAAGCCTCCACCAAGTAACTGGAAGCTATGTCTCTTACCTGTTTTATCTTACCCAGCTTTATATGTTGGTGATTTTAACAGGCACCGTGCATCTGTTGGTATAACAGTTTCCGATGAATAGCTTACTGAATGGGTCTCACAAAGTGACTGTCATCTCATTCTAGATACCAAACCAGCAGACATCATGCATTCTGAAAAATGGAACCAGGACTTCAAGCCAGGTCTCACGTAAATCAGCACTCATAATATTTTAAGATCACCACCTATGTCAACAGTCTTTCTGATTTTTCAGGTAGCCAACATCATCTTGTAATACCTCCTATAGGTCTAGGTATCCAGTCAGAAGAATCTACAAGTAATCCTTACTGGAAGTATAGGAAATTTAACAAGACACTATTTACTCAAATTCTTGAGATAAGTGTTGTATATATTTTACTAAAAATCATCAAAACAAAGCAAGCATGTATTTGCTTTTGCTAAGTACTTATAAGATCCTCGAAGTCACAGACCTACGTTCACCCCATGGTTAGACAGTGAGTATTACAGTTAGTTGATGAGTACAGAGGTAGTGATTCAGTTGGGTAGTCTGCGGCATCAGGATCACCTGATGCCGCAGACAACCTAACTGAATCACTGGACAATTCACGCCATGTACCCTGCTAACAAATAACCAGCAAGCTCTACCTCACAACTCTAAGCAAAAACTCTTGGGAATCTAATCTGTAAACCAGGCGGTGCTCAAAAGCCAACAGCAGCAAAACGATCACCTGTTGTACCAAGTAGCGCTGCTTAATATCTAGTCATGTAAGGTAAAGCTTCAATTCAAAAGAGCATCAGATCGCAAATCAACAGGGAATGAAAAGATTTTTGGCAAACCGCTACATCACTCCAGGGTACATTAGCTTTTACTATGAAGAAACTGAACAAAGTGTTAGATATTCTAAAAGTAAAACAGACCATAATGACAACACATTTCTAGAATTTTTACACCATCTGGACAAATCTTGAAGAATATGGTTAACAATATTTCTCAGTAAAGTCATCAGTGATCATAAACTTCCAAAGTTGTGGAGAACTGCAAAGGTCATCGCCATTTCAAAACAAGGGAAAGATCAGAGCAAACCAACCAGTGACAGGTATATACAGACTGTGCATGTGTGTTACAAAAATGCTAGAAAGAATGCTACTTCTTACGATCCAAGTAGATGTTGAGGATAGATTTGATGTGAGTCAGGGTGTCTTTTGCAAAGGCAGAAGCAATTGTGACCAAATTTTTGCAAGCACCACAAAGATAGGAAATGGATGGCAGCAAAAAAAGGTCAAGACTGAAACTAAATTTCTAAATCTAACTATTGTATTCGACCCGGTGTGCCACAACGCTTTCTTGGTAAAACTCAGAAATTGTCTTTCGTGGAAGTTACATGTTCTACCTTACCAGCTTTATATGTTGATGATTTTAACAGACACAGTGCATCTGGGTTATAACAGTCTCCGATATAGTTACTATACAGTAACTATGCTTTTTACTATACAGTTACAGTACAGTTACACACATCGTTTCAGACGTTACAGGACAGATAAGATTGGCAAGTGGTACTGTCATAACAATGGTCTGCAACAGTGATCTGTACTAACTGCATTTGTTGAACATATATTCCAACGAGTTCCTGTCAAACAACTCGAAAGTTTGTATGTACAGATGACATGTGGTTTGAAACTCAATATGACAATGCAAAGGAACTAAACAAGACACTAAACAGAGGTAAAAAAGTTATTAGAGTACTGTACAAAATGGTGATTATTACTAAGTGAAAGCAAAGCAATGGTGAGCATGTTCCGCTTACACAAAAGCATAAGGAAACAAGAATATGATGTTAAGCTAAACTGGCAACTTCCGACACACAACCTGAATACAGTATATCTAAGTGTAACACTTCAACGGAGTCTCACGTACAATACACAACTAGAAAAAGATTGTACCAAAACGTGAACAGAAAAACCTTGTAAGAAAATTAGCTGGTATTGCGTAAGGAACAACTATCATAGTGTAACCTCAACAATTCTCGCAATGTATCACTCAACAGCGAAATACTGTGCAGAGTATGGCGTAGAAAAGGTCAGTAAATTGTTTACTGATAGACAACATTTTGAACTGTTTGCAGCAAAACCAAAGCAAATAACACAACATGGTTCTTAGTAACTTGCAACAACTTATAAATGCATATATATATATATATATATATGTGTGTGTGTGTGTGTGTGTGTGTGTTTGTGTTATTTATTACTAATAGTTGATTAGTAAATCAGAACCTTGACATGAAAGAGCTTTTGGAATCTGATGGATTTTGCTCCTTGCTAACTCTTTACATGATTGAACATTATTTTAGACCTGGGGACGAAATAACTAGACCATGTCTCCAGCAACACAGATTTTACGTCACTTGTGTACAGTCTGTTGTCGCTTTAACCAATACAAGATTAAGTCTGTGTATCATGCAATGTAATGTTAACTGCAAAACTACGTACTTAACAGACTGTAGCTTTCAATTGTTCTTTGTGACCCGACATTGGTGAGCAAACATCCATTGCTTGGTCCAGCATTAGATTTGGCTCTGTACCATACCCTTCAAGTAAATGAACTGCTTCGCATCTTTTCATAATCTCAAATCAAATAAAGTGTTCATGGCTTTCTCACTTAAGACGTATTTAAATGAGGTTAATCTGTATACCTAACACTTGGCGTAGTATCCGAGATTATGCAGAAACAGTTAGTTTCATAAATCTCTTTCACAGAATTTTCACTTAATGATCCCATTTTGAATAAGAAGTGAGATATATCCTTGATTGGAGTGTGTCATACAATTAATTTCACTAGTAATTAAGTGACTCACACTATTTCAGTAGTTGTAAAGCAATGTTCTTTATTCTCATAACAAAAGCAGTTCAAAACGTTTGTCTCTTTCTATTTATTGAGCTTTAAATCACTAGTTTTCCAATACAAAAAAACCCCTAATTTTGATTGATCGCCACTTTGCTACATGATACAGTTTAACTTCGACCCTTTGTGGCTACATATTTTCTGACCCTTTTTAAAGATATGAAGACCAATGTTTTCCCACTTTGTGATGGATCCTTTTTCTGCGTCACATCGAAACAACTTGCAACAAAAACAGAAATTTGTCTTTTTTTTTCTTTCTGAATCAAGAAAAAAGCCATTCTCGATCCGGAGTTTTNGTCTCTTTCTATTTATTGAGCTTTAAATAACTAGTTTTCCAATACAAACAAACCCCTAATTTTGATTGATCGCCACTTTGCTACATGATACAGTTTAACTTCGACCCTTTGTGGCTACATATTTTCTGACCCTTTTTAAAGATATGAAGACCAATGTTTTCCCACTTTGTGATGGATCCTTTTTCTGCGTCACATCGAAACAACTTGCAACAAAAACAGAAATTTGTCTTTTTTTTTCTTTCTGAATCAAGAAAAAAGCCATTCTCGATCCGGAGTTTTTTTTGTGTACTGAGATTTATGAAATAGTTGTTAAGTAAACTCTTCAGAAATATTTCCTTTACACAGTTGACATGGTTTATACCTTACAACTTTTGTTTAGAATTCAAAAGTTACCTTTCCAAACTTAACTGGATCTACAGCATATTCCTCATCAGATCAAAGCCCAAAGTGAACTCCTGTTTCATTTGTTCGTACCTGTGTTGCCACTATTTCAGTAGAAGTAGAATCGTTGGTTGTGTGCTCAGAGTTACTTGCTAAAATGAATTCTTGAATTTTCTCTAACAACTAAATAGCAATTTTGTGACTTGTATCTGCTGAACATAAAGCAACACATCACAAAGATTGTGATTGTTTTCCTTCTTCTTTGCTCCTAAATTTGCCTGACTTTCTACTTCCTATGGTAAAAAGTGGCTATGGTACCAGAATACCATTTATTGTGGCATATCTTTATATTAAGTAAGCATATCTTTATATTCATATCACCATCAAAAGTTGTCTTGTACAACCAGCGTTTTAGCTCATGGTTCTTACCTTTCTCCACATCGAGCATTTTTTTCTCTATCTAGTGGAAAGTACAAAAGACCACACGTATCTCCATTTAACAAATTACGATTGTCTTTTCATTTTAGGGAAACAAATGGTAACAGATGCAGCCACCTAAGTATTTGCCTTCTTCTGTATCAAATTACATCAGTTATTATCCAATTACAACAGATGGTAACAGATGCCGCCACCTAAGTATTTGCCTTCTTATGTGTCCAATTACATCAGTTATTATCCAATTACAACAGATGGTAACAGATGCAGCCACCTAAGTATTTGCCTTCTTCTGTGTCAAATTACATCAGTTATTATCCAATTACAACAGATGGTAACAGATCCAGCCACCTAAGTATTTGCCATCTTATGTGTCCAATTATATCTGGTTTCCAAACAACTGTTGTGATTAAAGAAGAGAAAGTTCACTTCAGATACAATCCCTTCTTTTTTAGGAAGTAAAGGAAATATTGTCGACACTTTTGTCGTTGCGTTGGTGCTCTTAGACCTTTCAGTCTAAGCAAGACTGAATGCCATTTTGCGCAGTGGGTCATTTGCCTTTTTTTGACTGCCTTTCTCTTTGTACTTTTAAATCTTTTTGATGTATTCATTGCTTCCTGCTCCCAATTCTAGCCCCGAAAACATGTACAAACTCAGTAGTATGCCAGTTATAACTGAGAAACACATTGGACCCAATACTTCCAGAGATGAGGCCGGGGTTAGATCATCGAACGCCTTGCATGGTGTGTTGATATAACCACTCTATTATCACTGCACAACAAGCCGACAAACATGAAAATGTTCTGAAAAAATAACTTCTGGAGGAAACACCTGGACCCCTGCCTTCTCTATCTGCACCACTGGAGGAGATAGTTGAATTTTGGATTTTGTTGGATTTTTTCATGTTGCTTTTACAAGTTTATTGCAATCAGGGAGCCACACCTCCTTGAATTTTAGAATTGAAGGGCAACAGAGGAGGACCCAACACACTTCAATTGCCTGTCCTTCTCCACTCTGACCGTCTGCAACGCATGTCTTTAATGAGGATCATGATTTGTTTTTTGATGTTATTTGTGCTTATTTCAAATTATTGCATTTGAAAATCGCTTTCTGTTGTAATTTTGTTTGTTTTAAAGGTGATAGAATTTTGTAAATACCTGCCCAGCTGAACACTTGCCTTTCATAACCTGCTTGTTTAAGTTCCTTCTATTTGCAAGGCAAATGAGAAAAATGTTTAGAAGTAAAGGCAGCTTTATTACTGGCGTTTATTCTTGTTTTCATTTCACTAAAAATGACATTTTGTTGATAAAGCTTAAAGANCGATTACCCCCTGAATATTATTTTATTGGAGTGCTCAGAACAAGCCTGCTGACAAAAGCAGTTCAAAACGTTTGTCTCTTTCTATTTATTGAGCTTTAAATCACTAGTTTTCAAATACAAAAAAACCCCCTAATTTTGATTGATCGCCACTTTGCTACATGATACCGTTTAGCTTCGACCCTTTGTGGCTACATATTTTCTGACCCTTTTTAAAGATATGAAGACCAATGTTTTCCCACTTTGTGATGGATCCTTTTTCTGCGTCACATCGAAATAACTTGCAACAAAAACAGAAATTTGTCTTTTTTTTTCTTTCTGAATCAAGAAAAAAGCCATTCTCGATCCGGGTTTTTTTTTGTTTACTGAGATTTATGAAATAGTTGTTAAGTAAACTCTTCAGAAATATTTCCTTTACACAGTTGACATGGTTTATACCTTACACCTTTTGTTTAGAATTCAGAAGTTACCTTTCCAAACTTAACTGGATCTACAGCATATTCCTCATCAGATCAAAGCCCAAAGTGAACTCCTGTTTCATTTGTTCGTACCTGTGTTGCCACTATTTCAGTAGAAGTAGACTCGTTGGTTGTGTACTCAGAGTTACTTGCTAAAATGAACTCTTGCATTTTCTCTAACAATTAAATAGCAATGTAATGACTTGTATCTGCTGAACATAAAGCAACACATCACAAAGATTGTGATTGTTTTCCTTCTTCTTTGCTCCTAAATTTGCCTGACTTTCTACTTCCTATTGCCACAATAAATAGTATTCAGTAAAAAGTGGCTATGGTACCAGAATACCATTTATTGTGGCATATCTTTATATTAAGTAAGCATATCTTTATATTCATACCATCATCAAAAATTGTCTTGTATAACCAGCGTTTTAGCTCATGGTTCTTACCTTTCTCCACATCGAGCATTTTTTTCTCTATCTAGTGGAAAGTACAAAAGACCACACGTATCTCCATTTACCAAATTACGATTGTCTTTTGATTTTAGGGAAACAGATGGTAACAGATGCAGCCACCTAAGTATTTGCCTTCTTATGTGTCCAATTACATCAGTTATTATCCAATTACAACAGATGGTAACAGATGCAGCTACCTAAGTATTTGCCTTCTTATGTGTCCAATTATATCTGGTTTCCAAACAACTGCTGTGATTAAAGAAGAGAAAGTTCACTTCAGATATAATCCCTTCTTTTTTAGGATGTAAAGGAAATATTGTCGACACTTTTGTCGTTGCGTTGGTGTTCTTCGACCTTTCAGTCTAAGCAAGACTGAATGCCATTTTCCGCAGTAGGTCATTTGCCTTTTTTTGACTGCCTATCTCTTTGTACTTTTAAATCTTTTTAATGTATTCATTGCTTCCTGCTCCCAATACTAGCCCCGAAAACATGTAAAAACTCAGTAGTATGCCAGTTATAACTGAGAAACACATTGGACCCAATACTTCCAGAGATGAGGCCGGGGTTCGATCAAAAACGCCTTGCATGGTGTGTTGATATAACCACTCTACTATCACTGCACAACAAGCCGACAAACATGAAAATGTTCTGAAAAAATAACTCCTGGAGGAGACACCTGGACCCCTGCCTTCTCTATCTACACCACTGGAGGAGATAGTTGAATTTTGGATTTTGTTGGATTTTTTCATGTTGATTTTACAAGTTTGTTGCAATCAGGGAGCCACACCTCCTTGAATTTTAGAATTAAAGGGCAACAGAGGAGGACCCAACACACTTCAATTGCCTGTCCTTCTCCACTCTGACCGTATAAAACGCTTGTCTTCAAAGGGGGTAATGATTTGTTTTTTGATGTTATTTGTGTTTATTTCAAATTATTGCATTTGAAAATCGCTTTCTGTTGTAATTTTGTTTGTTTTAAAGGTGATAGAATTTTGTAAATACCTGCCCAGCTGAACACTTGCCTTTCATAACCTGCTTGTTTAAGTTCCTTCTATTTGTAAGGCAAATGAGAAAAATGTTTAGAAGTAAAGGCAGCTTTGTTACTGGCGTTTATTCTTGTTTTCATTTCACTAAAAATGACATTTTGTTGATAAAGCTTAAAGAAAACATTGCATGTGTGAAATACGTATTGTTTAGAATTTGGTTTTTGTTTTTTTTTGTTCGATAGAACACTCTCTCTCTCTCTCTCTCTCTCTCTCTCTCTCTCTCTCTCTCTCTCTCTCTCTCTCTCCCCCTCCGACTCCCTCGCCCCCTCTCCCTTTTCCTCCTCTCCTCTGTTCGTCTCT
>RDPX01000329.1:348208-370431 GCA_003991215.1 Morbakka virulenta
CCTTTAAAAATGTGTCCACACGGGAGCTTCCGTCCTCTGTTTTAATCCGCAACAAGAATTCTTAATTTGAATTGCGATTCTATTTTACTGAACTGTTGAAATGTCATCGTGTGATCATTACCATGACCCACCACAATTCAATTAAAAGAGGACCTTATTATATTTTAGAGTTAAGATAATCATGCATTTTGAACGAGAGTGAAGCAAAAAAGAAGATGGGAAATGAATCCTCAAAATATTGTATTCTTTTCCGGAGATTCTCCTCAGAAAAAAATGAAAGCACTTGACCTCCCTTCTCATACCAAGTTTAATTTACAACGATATATACAGTGTATATATATATCTATATATCCTGCCAGAGTGCTCAAACTGCGCATGCGTAGTTTGAGCACTCTGACAGGATCCCACAGTAACTCTCTAACCTGTGTTTGCTCCGGCAACATGGCCAGAGAGTTATTTCTCAGAAGCTCTTTGCTGCACTGATGAGCCCACAAAGGGCGAAACAGTACTGTCTGCAGATTGAGTATATACATATATACACATGAATAAATAGAATGAATACAGGTGTAGATATCTGGGGGAGTCATGGGCTATCCTAAAGGTTTTGCGAAAAAAGAATTTTTCGAGAAAATGAAAAGTTTTTTGACATCTGGTACATACACATTTGTTTCAGAGCCGAAAGTGAATCGTCAATTGTGATGTTAAGAAAAGAGCCAGGGGGGTCATATCTCTTATCATTAAAACTTAAAGTATCGTGAACCTGTATCCTGAGAGCACAGTAAGATGAAAACTTTCTCGAGCGGCGACTGTAATATAGAAATTGTAGAATCAAGAGTAAAAATTTATAAATACTTTAATATAATTTTATATGCGACAATTGTCATGTGATGAATCTAAGTTATCAAGAAGCTGCTCCTAAATGATTGACTCTTGTTTGACTCGATTCAACTGACAGTAGAGCTGGACTACAGAAACGTTCATAACACACTGAATTTGCGAAATAGTTTTAATAAATTTCCTCTGTTGGAAGCTCTTCTTGCCCAATTTTGTTGTTACTGGCAAAGTAAGTAAGAGTAAGATCAGCCTTTGTATTAACAAAAGAATGTTCTTTAGTAGATACAAATTTTTACCTTAATATCTCAAACTGTACTGCAACTTTTACTTACCAATTTATTTTCCAACAGGATCTTATGAATCAAATCACTTAGGCAAATTTTATAATTTGTTTTTATTTGTAAGTCTTCGTACTTCAAGATACTCTCGCGTGTGCCCTGCTTCCATGCGTTATGTCTTTTTTTGACCAACTGGCTTTCAAAAAGGATCAACTACTGCTACTCACTAAAACATTTTGGTAATTGTAATCCCTTTGAAAGATCTAAGTTTGGATCCTGCAGCTGTTCCGAAATCATAATAATCTCAGACAACATATCTACCACACAAGGGAAAAATCACAGACACTAAAAATCCATCTGATTAAGTAACCGTCTTGCAGGGGCAGCAAGAAAACCTATATCTTTATCTACAACGTTTTACAAAAGTCTCATGTTGCACTCAAAACGAAGCAAGGCATGGTTACAGAACGTTCGTCTTGATCGTCATCTGCTTGAGGTTGGCACTGAGGTTTAAGAGTTTGTGGCTTTTCTCTCCAGAATACATTTCTTTTTACAGGAATATGAAGGGTTCATAGAAAAAGCCATTGGTCACAAAAACATGTAATGGCTCTCAAGATGAAGAAAGATTATCAACTTGTGGAACAACTCTCACTGTATCAACAAGTACAACTTATGTCCATAACTATGCACGTAATATGCTATTGATGCTTTGTCCTGGAATAGTGTTTTGACACCATCTTGGTTGTCACTAATAACTCTTGCCCCATCACATCGAATACCTACTTAGTAGTATTTTTTGTAAATTTAAGCAAACTGTTCAAGACAGCTCTATCTATCAAAGTGGCATCTAATTCTCCCATTGCTAAAAATGTTACGAAGCATTTTGGATACTGTTGAACTCTTCCTAAATTAAAAAGTCTTTCATCTTTTCATTCATCAACATGGATTAAAAAGAATGGCAATGCTTTGACATGTGCTGTGGTTTCCTCAATCGCCATTCTTGCAAATATTTCAATATCAGTTTGGCCAAAGGGGAAAATAATTTTCCATCAAAACATGTTTCCCATCAAATTTGAAAAAATATTTTACATTTCTTGGATCATCAACGTCGTCATGGTCTCTTTTCTCTCGTTCCACAATGCTCTGTTTACCTGGATAAAAAATGATTTTGTCATTCGTTTTCATTTTATGACGTATATCGGGGAACTTTCTACGATACGTTTTAATTAAAATGTTCTGTTGTCTGTTTCTCTTGTTATCGCTGCAAGATATAAATGAAACGTTGTGACAAATTGACAATTATCGTGGGTTTCTTTGGTCTTTTAATGCGCCTTTTTACATTGATGGAAATCAGTTCTTGTAAATACCCCCTCACTTTACCATGGCCTACGATCAAAATTGTTCGCAGGAAAAGCCGAATACTGTATCAAATTTTTGTGACTATTCAGAATAAGATATTCGTTCACTGTGCTTTAAAAATTGATAGGATGCAGCATGAAAAGCTATTCAGTGATCTTGAGGGGTTAGACCTGTATGGGAAGAATTTATGTTTTATACAAAATTTTTAATGAGATCAAACTGCTTGTAAGAGAATAGATAATGAAATGAATGGTTACATCAAGGTTAAGAGAGGAGTAGGACAGGGATGTGTATTTTCACCTAATTTATTCGGCCTGTATAGCTAAAAGATTTTTCAAGGCATAGCAGATTTGATGGGTTTTCTGTAGGAGATCACAATTTCAACAATATACGATTTGCAAATGACTCAACTCTGACTGCAGGCTCAGAACAAGGCTTACAAAGGCTAGTAGATGAAATAGCTGACCAAAGTAGAAGGAAAGGGCTGAAAATATATCACAAGGAAATAGTATGCATGGTGGTAAATAAGAACCCAAGTTTCAGGTGGAAGTTGTATATTGGAAAAGACCCCATACAGCAAGTTGACAAGTTCAATTACTTAGGTAGCTATATAACAGAGAATGGAAAGTGTAATCTGGAAATCAAGAGAAGGATAGGGATAAATAATCTTTCAAAAGGTTTTTTTGAAAGAATACGGAATATCTTGAAACACCGCAAAATATCAATGGCTACAAAGAAGAGGGTACTGGAAGGTTGTGTTACATCTACTATATCATGGGTAGACCATCAAACAAATGAGGGAGTTTTGCGGAAAGCTGTAGCAGAAAGGTGTCTTATAAAAACAATCCGTGAAAGGCAGATGAGGTTTATCGGACATATCATGAAAAGGGAAGAATCAGAAAATATTACCCTTACAAGTTGTATTGAAGGCAAAAGAAGCAGAGGAAGACAAAGATTAACATACTTGGGAAGTCTGAAGTGCCGTATTAAAAAGTGTATATCACCAAGTGAGAAGGAAAAGGTAAAAGCTGGAAATCTGCTACATATGATGAGAGATAGGAATCTGAGAGAGAGCTTTTAAAATGTTTACAATTATAACTTAGATAACACTGGCCTGCAAAGTTTTAAAGGTCAAGCATGTGATAGCTGATTCTAGGGTAGTTTGCTATGCAAAAGCCAAAATTCATACTCATTTCTCCAATCAAGTCAAGTTTTTGAGATACGACGTTGTGAAAGAATTGCTATGAACGCCTTTTAGTGCTATTTATTAGCTTTAATTTTGGATTTAGTGCTTCACAAAAAGCATGCATTTTATTTGGCAGACTCCAAAAAATTAAAACTCTACATTACACAAAAGCTAATCGTGGATGAAGGACATTTTTAGTGACTTTCTCATGTGGTGAGTAACCACCACATCTAGTTTCAAACACCAAATTAGGTCCGTAAGAAAGTTCACATCCCACTGGCCTTGGTAGCCTTCTTCCATAACACAAATGTCCTGGTGAAAACGCTCTCCTTGTTCCTCTCTTAAGCCTCTACAGTTCTGAGGGAAATAGTCTAAGTGGGATGTTAAAAGTGCATCTTGACTGACATGCGAGCCCTTCATTTTTGAAAGTTCTTCAGGAGTTCGTCGACTTTCTTTTCGTATTCTGCACTCCGGTTGTAATTACTGACTTAAGCGACAACCAAGCAGATAGCTCAGCGGCACTCAACGCATAATCGGACATTGATCATCAACCCGACTGTTCTACAAACACAGAAAACATGGATACTTTGGGTGCCCATCCTGCAATCCTAAAACCAATTCTTAAGATCTCCACAGATCAACCAACCATAGGTCATGGTAGTACAGAAGAAACAGCAAATGATCCATACTGTTGTGGGTTTCTTCCATTTGTACAGAATGACCCATTAGAATCGAAGAGTATTTATTTCCATTATGAAGGAGAGCTGCCTTGGGACTTCTGCTGGACGAGTCGATGATAAGTCTCCGATTCAGAGGGAGATTCCATTGAAACAACTGGCTCGGGAAAAGGTAGGTCTGGACCATGACGGTCAGGTCTTACGGAAGACGGAACATCAGAATACTGAACACAATGCTTGTTCTTGCGATTGATTCCTTGAAGATTGGTCATGCAAAAATAGCAGTCTGTCTGTCACTTGATCTTTACTCTTGTCTGGCTTTTCCTGGTCTCCAAGCTTAACTCCAAAGTAAACATGATATGCCTTTTTTACAAAATCTGTTATTTTTGCAAGGCGAGCAGAAAGAATCACATTACCACATGTACAAGAGAACCTGTTTGTATGGTTCGTACATTTGCGATCCATTCTCTGTTGATCTAAAACACTAAATAGAAACACTACATCTGTTCTTTGTGATTTCAAGCCACATTGACTGGAATTCAGCTCTTTAAAACAATAAATGACCATCCAGGTGTAAACAGCGAAAGTGTCACTTTCATTTTCCTAAAGTAAAAGACGGATACAGTTTTTTTCGGTTTCAGATTAATGCTGCTTCAGATCCGTTTTCTATATGGTCAAGGGGGCCTATGTGCCGGTTGTTATGTTTGTATCTCTTTAAAATTTAGAAGTTTACGGATAGTTCCAGAAAATTCTGTTGTTATTGTAAAACTAAAGCCAGAACAATAAAGTTCTCTCAACGGACAGTCTTTTGTTCAAGATGATGTCAAGTGTTTATTATCATCCACACATTGATGTTGCATGATTGCTTTTCTAACCTTGTTGTTTGATGGCAATTTGTTTGTTTTGAAACGCCATTAATATTATTAAAATTGCATCTAAAAAGATTTTTCTACTCTTTTTACGGCAGATATAAGCAATTTAGGATAAAAAATTTATTGGTTTATCGTTGACCAGAAATATGTTTTTTTCACCTTTCGTCACGTCGGTGCCAAGAAGGATGACCCTTTGTATGTTGTTACTGCTGACAATCGACATACGTTATCAAGGAAAATTTGTTTTTAACAGTCGTTTGCTGGGCCAAACGTGTTTCTAGTAACTCATGTTGTAACAATATAAAAACAAAGACTGGGCCAGCTACAGCCCTGTTTTTTAAAACTGAGTACTATTCAAGGGTGAAAATGTGCACTAATCATATTACAAAAATTTGACCTGACCAAAGAAAATGGATGGTATTTTTGGATTCAATGCAGTAAAAAATGCACAAATCAATTGAAAAATCTTCAACCGTTGAAAAAAGTGTTTAAAACCAGGCCAGTGTAATTTATCCTCAGCTACTTGAAATAGATTTTCCCATCCATCCCGTGAGTGGGTTCCCATAGTTTTTGGTCTTTTCCTTTTTGCTTGACATTTGTTAATGCCTGCTTTATCCTTCTTTTTCTTGCACTGTTGCAAAACCTTATCATACTGCATCCAATATACAAATTCGACATTATTTTGATCGATGTATAGCTAGATATGTCTTAAACAATCTAACAATATACTTAAATATCTTCAAAATTATATGATTACAATTATTACAATTATTACGCCCCCTTACGAAAGTTTGGTTGAGCACTCTATCTGAGATGGGAACCTGTTGTTAGCGTAATGCAATGCTCACTGCGCATGCGTAGTTTGAGCACACTGACAGGATCCCACATCAACTCATAAGCTGTGTTTGCTCCGGCAACATGGCCAGAGAGTTATTTCTCAGAAGCTCTGTGCTGCACTGATGAGCCCACAAAGGGCGAAAAGGTACTGTCTGCAGATTGAGTATGATTACAATTATAATTATAATAATTGAAACATATTGGATTCAAGGAATAAGAAACATATGAAGATTGTATTAGGAGAAATACAAATTAGATCCGTACCAAGCACTGTAAAATGTTTATTTTTGGGGGATAATAATGAAGTGTCGATGCTGTGGGTCATTGTTGAAAAGCTGCTCAGATTGCTGTAAATGATTTGGTCTACAAACGACTTCTTTTAAAATTTGTTTTACACTTAACGCGTTTTACTATATATTATTTTATTTTATTTGAATTTTGTATTTTGATGAGAGCCATTTATTTTCTTAAGGTGCCACGAAAACCTGGCTAAAGTGAGTCTATGCTTAATATCTAGATCCCTCATTATATTATTATTATTATTATTATTAGTAGTAGTAGTAGTAGTAGTAGTAGTAGTAGTAGTAGTAGTAGTAATATTTCTATTTTACTTATTTCCTTATTCTAACAATGTTGAATTTTGTGGGATCCCATATTATTTACAGTTAAAAATATACAAGCCATAGATGTGATACCAACATAATAAGTCACACTGACTTTACCTTGACTACAAAAATTTAGAAGCATTTCATAATCAAATGATGGCAAGCCACTCCCTTTTCAAGAAATGGAAAAGACTAGATTTTAAAGAGTAGATATAGAGACTTTCCTATGCCTAATTTGTTGACTTATGTCTACTTAAGTCTACTCAGTGATAATGAACTACAGCTAAATCCTAGATACTTTACCTCTGGTTTTATAAAAAGGAAACACAGATAGAAAATTATCTTGAGGAAGTGTTATTTTATGTCTAACCTATAAGAGACTAATTCCAAATCTAACATTAATCGGAATGAATTAAAAAAGAACACAAAATGGACAGAGGAAAGCCTATTTTGAGGTTTAATATTTTGTAGTAGATGGAGGAAAGGATCAATGAGAATAACGACAATATTAGAATTTCTAACAGACAACCATTTCCCTAATGAAAGATATTTAAGGACATTAGGGAACCCTGTTGCAATATTAGGATACAAGAATATCTTTACTTCGATTTTCTTGTAGTAACGAAAAAAACTAAAAAAGATATGAATGTGATCCATGTCAACAAAATTTTGAACGAATTGTTTTGCTGGCTTTTCATGTTTTATCTGGGATGAAAATCAGATTAGATTTAAAAGGTAAATCTTTTAATTTGTGAAACCAGGTCAAAATTCCAAAATAAGGTTCAGGTTTGAAAATAAATAAACAGAACTCATTGTAAAATTAATGCGGAAACAATTCATTATCATATTTTGGTAAAATTAATATTATTTTCATCAATTTTACTTGTAAAATTCCATTCTGCTTTATCTTCACCTATATTTATGAAAATATAGCCAAGTTTCTTTACATATATGTATATATATATGTATATATAGCTTCTTTCCCATTTAGATAAAGGTCTCAGTCCACACATGTGCGTGTTTTGGATAGTGCCTGCGAGGTACTTTTTCTATGCATTGCAACAACCGACATCGGACGTCCGACTCTCGCGAGGTCCGACTCTTAAAAGCATGTGTGTTGCATCCTCGTGGAAAAACCTCGCCTCGATTTGGTTTTTCTTATGGGATCAATAGGACTTTCAAAAAGGTGTTTAAAGACAGATATTTTTCTTTTAGTCTACGGCAACTCTTTCTGTTTTCAAATGAGTTCCAATAGTTCTCATCACTATATATTAAGGTGAAGCGTGAATGGTAAAGGAATCCAAAGGTTTAGTAAAAAACGCAAGATCCCTGTTGAAATATCACTTATTCTACTTTCTCTTCAATGAAAGTATGTGTTCGTTTCCAATCCCTGGTGATTACTTTGGAAGCTGGTATAATTCTCAATACCCGATTACAGTTGCAACATTCCCCAATTTTGTTTGTTTTTCCTAAATGAAGCCTTTTCTATTTATTTAGTCACTTTGTCTGCAAGGATTGGTTAGTGAAGAGGAAAGGGGAATCGCACAGGGGTTTGTTACTGAATTGTATTCCTCTGCTTAGGCTGCGTCTTTAATGCTACAGTTAATGCATGTTTTAGGTATCATCAACGATGGTCTCGGCGTCTCTAATTACATTAAATGAAATAAAAGAAGAACTGTCTCGCCAGATACCTTTTAGGTTTTGATATAAGAAATGAGGGAACATGATAATTCCACTAAGGTCTTGGTTTTTGAATGAAACATCGTGGAACTCTTCTAATTGACAAAGGATCAAAAGATGTCAAAGTGAAATCTATTCTCTTACTTTTCTTTCGGGTTTTTTTCGGGACGAAAAGCGGATCACAGAATGTTACAGTAGACACTTTTTTAACGAACATGGTTTTTAACGAATTCCTTGTTTTATCGAACAAAACATCGATTCCTCTATTTTTAGCTATGGAAACTTTCATATAAGATGCTAATTCAACAACCCTTTTAATGTAATTTTCATTTTGTCGAACAACTTTTATTATGGACATAACAAAGAGTTTCATGTATTTGAGTTCGAAAGGTTATTTGCAACTTTTAATTCAATGAAATCTGCTGCATTTCCGACAGCTGCATTAGTTCGAAATTCAAATTCGAAACATTTTTTCCCCCAATGCTTTGTCTTTACAACTTGTCTTACTCTTAATTCTTTTTACAGCGCAAAGCAGATTAAAGAAAGCTGCTGATTAGTTGTTTATTTCATTATGTCATCATCGGTAATCTTTATCTTGCCTCCTATGATCGCAATTAATGATAACAATCAAAGATATCAATTTTTTTACCAGACGATTGGGTCAGTGGGAGGAGTAAAAGACTTATAATTTCATGGAATCGAACTCCATCATTGTCGGGTTTGGTTTTTTTTTGGGGGGGAAGGGGGGTCGAGTTTCTGTATTGACAAGTCAAGCAACTCCCAAAATCTTTAAACCTTTCAGGGTGCAGGTTTATAAAGCGATTCTCATTTTGTTAAATACTGCGTGTGTCATTTTCCATAGTTTGAGGGATCGTTTCTTTTTCATACTTTAAGGCCTACCCTGCTTAATCTATTGTATATTAAATTGTCATAGCTCCTCTGAAGTAATTATACATAGTTGTAAATTATGAATTCAATTTCAATTTTGGTTTCATATTAAGAAAATATAGTTGATTATTTACTTGCCAACTATTTCCGTTATTGGAAACATGTCCAATAACCTTTTTTCTGTCGTCAAATATTGAAGTATTTATTTACTCCGGCCTAATTTTCACTTGCTTTGAGTCAGCATTTATTATCCAATTCTTCTTGGTTATCACTGCTGTTCTCCATTCATTTCCTCTTCAAAGCCTCTTCTTAAGAATGCCTTCCACACTGGTCTGCCAGCTTCTTTCACCTTTACCTAGCCCTTGATGCTACTGGAAAAAAAGGCTTCTGTAAAGGATTTCGTTGGTCGTCTTTTCTTTTCAAGACATATTTAATGCCATGGGCGACATTCTTGTAAAGCAGCTATCTAACTTTTTTCATAACTTTGTTGATAGTCCAGGTCTCACTTCTGTTTTTCAACATGGACTCCATTGCAGTAACAAGTAAACGTTCCTTTATCTTTCTCTAAAACTTAGTAATATATCCTTTTCATCTTCTGACATGCTGAAAATAGCATTGTCTTCCTAATCTCGAACTTCCTTTATGAGCTTTTCATCCATAGATGGAATATCTAAAAAATTGTCGACGGCGTGATTAATATACTTCTTTTGTATCATTCATGATTTTTATCACATTTTCAATATCTTGACACCCTGAATCCGACCGTGCTTTTAACGATGCCGACAAAAATTAACAAGCGACAACAAATACATTTTTTCCCTTGGAGATCTCAGAAAAACAAGTTCAAAACATGTCATAAATAGGTGCAGACCTGAAGAACGACTGAGTTCTTCTCTTCACTCGGTTATGTAATGGTTCCCGAAGTCCCTATTCTTGGTTGTTTTATCAAAACCTACTTATATGGGGCTAAGGCAGGGCAACGATCGAGGAGGACAAGGGACATCGTGAAAGTTATATTGACAACGAGGATTTCAAATGTTAAAGACAGACAAGTAGAAACGGGAAAGCTGCACCAAAATGATTTAAGTTAATGCCAGGGACTATGATTATTATCTGCCCTCTCAACTGAGCAATCAGAACTATGCTCTTAACAGAATCATTTTTGCAACGTCATATTTCACTGTCTTCAAATTAATATTCATAGGACTGAAAATAGGCCTAAATTTCTCAGAGTAAGGGAACTTCTCTTACAACCAAGGAACATCACATCCTCACGGACATGGACAACAAGGAAAAAAAATCAGTGTCGAAGAGAAGGATTTAATATTTACCTAATTTCCATTTCTGTTTTGAATTATATAAACTCAAGGTTTTTACTTCAAAGTTCTTCGTAAAATATCACAGTTGAAAAGGAGGCGTGCCTGTAAGGTTTTAAAATATTGATCATATATAATCAATATGAAATTTGTATACAAACAGCCCCCGCCAAAATACATTGTTATCCATCTATTGTAAACAACGTTTTCTGAATAAAAAGTAATTTTTAGTGTTGCTTTGCAGCCTTGCGACACTGTTGATATTGTGTCGTGTGCATTCCCAATATGTTATTTACAGCTGGATGGAAAGATGCGGGAGAAGGCAAAAGGAGAGTTTGTCTCACTTTCGGCTGATATTTGAAAGAAATAAACATATGAATACTAACGTAAAATTAAGGAATATCTTTGGAAGAACAAATGAGAGCAAACAGATGACAAAAGGAAGCCTTTCGAAAGCCGCTTTTGTGGACAGTCAGATAAGAAATAAAATCGTTCAAAATTTGTTACTCACAGAGAAAAATTAGGGGAAGAGAAGCGGATAACAGAGAAACTATCAGACTGAGACAATGGAGAAGTTAGAGTGGGAGAGAGTGGAAGAGAGAGGAAAAGGGCAGGAAAGAGAGGGGTGGGAGGGGGAGAGTATTCTTGGCTCCACAACAGTGCATTAATGTAGAACAAGAGTGACTCCTGCAGTCAAAATGAAAAGAAAAGTAATACAAATTTACTGCCTATTATATATATATATATATATGTAATATATATGTAATATACTTGGTCAACAAGGCCTTTGAACACAGGGTATGTGGTTGTACAAAATTTGAAAAGAATGAAAAATAGGAGCCGTTTATATTAACGACATTGGACAGAAAGCAGACATGTGGCAATGATGATATCAATTGTAATAGGTTGTTTGGGTGGTGCAATGGTACACTGAACGTTTTTAAGGAACAACCAAACGTTGCTGTAACCCAATATACTCTCACATATTACAACATTCCAGTCATAATATCTTCTTTTGACTAATTTTTTCTTATTGCATTTTTTTTTTGTCCCTGACGACAATCACATCATTTATAATTTTGCTGGGTGCTCGATTCATGCTTTGTTGTTGTTTCTTTGGGGTTTTTTTTAGGTCTTTTTCCCTAAGCAAGGCTTTGAAGCCACTTTAATGCAGAGAATTACCTTTCTTTATTGATTTTTTGTTGTTGTAATTTTTAATCTTTTTAATTTGTGGATTTCTTGCCTTTTCTAATTTTATCTCCGATAACAAGTACAAACTCAGACTGACAAGCTTATAACCGAGAAAAAAATTGGCCGCAGTAATTCCAGGGATGTTTTCGGTGTTCGAACTGCGAACCCGTTGCATGGCAATTTGTTAATTTAAGCATTCTGGCACTATTGCACTGCAAAATTGATTTTTTTTCACCTACATGTTATTATTACTTTCTTTGTTAATTCAGAATTCACACATTCTTTTTTGCCTTTAATTTTTTGTATAATGTTAGACGTATGCGTCATTAATGATAAAAATTTGCTTTGGTGTATTTTTGCATTCTTGGAAAGTGTCGGTTTCTCTTTAATCCTAATCTGTACCAAAATATTCAACTTGAGGCCTTGCTCGAGGGTCCCTGCCCGCAATGGAAAATCCATTTGAACATGAAGTGTTATAATATCTCTTTGTTGTTTGATCAAAAACCATTAAGATTTGCTGAAATCCAATCCAATCCATCATTGGCCATTTCAAACTGAGTCTGAATGAAAAAGGGCAACAATATTAAGTATACAGTATCTTAAAAATGTAAGGTTGATCAAAGTTTGGTATACGACACTAAGATTATAATTCTCTTAAATAAAGGGTCTATATTCAGTTATGTAAACTGTCTATAAGCCAGCCTGTGCACTGTAAATGGGAGGGATGGTGTTGAACTACGAACAAAATAGGAAATGAGAAGATCAAAGAGTGTACCTAACAAAAGGGAGTTGACGTGTTGGATGGATCCAAAAAGGCGATGCTGTTTATTTGTATAAAAAAGTTCTTCGGTGTCCAGTTTGAAACCCAAAATCTGATACAAGATGACATACCATCAACATAGTGTCATAAGTCGTCTTTTATCTCTTCCACAAGTCATTTTTAAGGATTAACATGCAAAATCTTACTTATCTATTTATCTTCAAGAAATAAAATATCTTTTCACAACGTGTTTCATTCTATTGCGTGTATTAGAATAATATCAAGTCCTTTTTGCAACAGTTGCTCGTAGTAACTAGTGTCAGCTTATCGAAAATGATGAGATACAATATTGAGAGTACAGTTTCTCATATTGATTTTTGATTTGTATAAAGAGATAAAGAAGATAAAAAAGATGACGACGTAGCTTAAATCATTTTTATTTTTTGCGAAATTTTCGGCCTGGATTTCAAAACAGGTTAATGAAAACGGTCTGTTGTGTAACACTCAAAAGAAATCTAACATGAAATGTCATAAAAAAAAGCATATGATCATAAAAGAAAACATGGTTAGGTTATTCCTCATTCAATCCTAATTTTAACTCCTTGAGTATAATGCTTTTGAAATAAAAATATCGTGTTCTTTGTCAGATTTTTCTTTGCTCGCGGGGTGAAAATGGCTTTGGTGCCATTGACGTCAACAACGCGCGTTCGAAAACGCAACAAAGAATTCTTTTTTTTTAACTGTGCCATTTCAGAAAATGTTTGAGGCCTTGAGTGTTTCAGACGCCATTCTAGGTTGTTAGTAAGTGGACATTAAAACAATCAGACAATGAAATAAAATGAAATAGACAGTTAACTTAAAACGATTGGTAATGAAATAAATCAGAATAGAAGTGTCTTCTTGAAAATTTTACCTCCTAATGAAATAACACGTTTTGTTCAAGAATCTAAATTTTATAAATCAAGATAGGGCTTTGGTATTGATTACACTAGAGGTATACGATATCCAAGTGGCATTTTAAGTTGACTAAGAAATGGCCTTTATTACTTTATTAATATATACATATAAACATATATACATTTACATATTTTATATATATATATAATATATGTGTGTGTATGTAATGCTCACAAATACACACGNATAATATCTTCTTTTGACTAATTTTTTCTTATTGCATTTTTTTTTTTGTCCCTGACGACAATCTCATCATTTATAATTTTGCTGGGTGCTCGATTCATGCTTTGTTGTTGTTTCTTTGGGGGTTTTTTTAGGTCTTTTTCCCTAAGCAAGGCTTTGAAGCCACTTTAATGCAGAGAATTACCTTTCTTTATTGATTTTTGTTGTTGTAATTTTTAATCTTTTTAATTTGTGGATTTCTTGCCTTTTCTAATTTTATCTCCGATAACAAGTACAAACTCAGACTGACAAGCTTATAACCGAGAAAAAAATTGGCCGCAGTAATTCCAGGGATGTTTTCGGTGTTCGAACTGCGAACCCGTTGCATGGCAATTTGTTAATTTAAGCATTCTGGCACTATTGCACTGCAAAATTGATTTTTTTTCACCTACATGTTATTATTACTTTCTTTGTTAATTCAGAATTCACACATTCTTTTTTGCCTTTAATTTTTTGTATAATGTTAGACGTATGCGTCATTAATGATAAAAATTTGCTTTGGTGTATTTTTGCATTCTTGGAAAGTGTCGGTTTCTCTTTAATCCTAATCTGTACCAAAATATTCAACTTGAGGCCTTGCTCGAGGGTCCCTGCCCGCAATGGAAAATCCATTTGAACATGAAGTGTTATAATATCTCTTTGTTGTTTGATCAAAAACCATTAAGATTTGCTGAAATCCAATCCAATCCATCATTGGCCATTTCAAACTGAGTCTGAATGAAAAAGGGCAACAATATTAAGTATACAGTATCTTAAAAATGTAAGGTTGATCAAAGTTTGGTATACGACACTAAGATTATAATTCTCTTAAATAAAGGGTCTATATTCAGTTATGTAAACTGTCTATAAGCCAGCCTGTGCACTGTAAATGGGAGGGATGGTGTTGAACTACGAACAAAATAGGAAATGAGAAGATCAAAGAGTGTACCTAACAAAAGGGAGTTGACGTGTTGGATGGATCCAAAAAGGCGATGCTGTTTATTTGTATAAAAAAGTTCTTCGGTGTCCAGTTTGAAACCCAAAATCTGATACAAGATGACATACCATCAACATAGTGTCATAAGTCGTCTTTTATCTCTTCCACAAGTCATTTTTAAGGATTAACATGCAAAATCTTACTTATCTATTTATCTTCAAGAAATAAAATATCTTTTCACAACGTGTTTCATTCTATTGCGTGTATTAGAATAATATCAAGTCCTTTTTGCAACAGTTGCTCGTAGTAACTTGTGTCAGCTTATCGAAAATGATGAGATACAATATTGAGAGTACAGTTTCTCATATTGATTTTTGATTTGTATAAAGAGATAAAGAAGATAAAAAAGATGACGACGTAGCTTAAATCATTTTTATTTTTTGCGAAATTTTCGGCCTGGATTTCAAAACAGGTTAATGAAAACGGTCTGTTGTGTAACACTCAAAAGAAATCTAACATGAAATGTCATAAAAAAAAGCATATGATCATAAAAGAAAACATGGTTAGGTTATTCCTCATTCAATCCTAATTTTAACTCCTTGAGTATAATGCTTTTGAAATAAAAATATCGTGTTCTTTGTCAGATTTTTCTTTGCTCGCGGGGTGAAAATGGCTTTGGTGCCATTGACGTCAACAACGCGCGTTCGAAAACGCAACAAAGAATTCTTTTTTTTTAACTGTGCCATTTCAGAAAATGTTTGAGGCCTTGAGTGTTTCAGACGCCATTCTAGGTTGTTAGTAAGTGGACATTAAAACAAACAGACAATGAAATAAAATGAAATAGACAGTTAACTTAAAACGATTGGTAATGAAATAAATCAGAATAGAAGTGTCTTCTTGAAAATTTTACCTCCTAATGAAATAACACGTTTTGTTCAAGAATCTAAATTTTATAAATCAAGATAGGGCTTTGGTATTGATTACACTAGAGGTATACGATATCCAAGTGGCATTTTAAGTTGACTAAGAAATGGCCTTTATTACTTTATTAATATATACATATAAACATATATACATTTACATATTTTATATATATATATAATATATGTGTGTGTATGTAATGCTCACAAATACACACGTTTGTTTATGTTTCAATATTATTTTTATCAGAATATGCTGATAAAAAAAACCAAAAAACAAGAATACTTCTTTCGGTGGAGTTGAATTCCTCTGCAAAGATAATTTTCCATAGTTTTATTTCAGAGTATTGAAAAGATTTTGTTTTTAGTGTCTAAATAATAAAATGTGATTAATGTTAATTAATTAATGTTCTAACATTATGAAAAACACATTAAAATATCGTTGATTGTTTGTTTATAAGTTGGAAAAGAAATTTTAAATTTTTTTTTGAAGTGACGCATCCAGCAAAATATTGAATTTGAACGATCATGCGATATAGAAATAAAAATAAAAACAGAAAAAGTAACTTCTGTTTTTTAAGAACTGTAAAATTTCAAACTAGCTTTAGAAAATGTTTGCTTATATCTATATATATATATATATATATATATATATTAATGCTACTGCGTCACTAGGTAACCTAGGATAAGTATGTTTACGTCTCAACTCCGGACCAGGACCTCAGAGGCGCATAACACGGCGAAAGATTGATGCGGTGCCCAAAAGTGCTAAAATCTGAGCACTTGCAGCAATGTTAGGGATCTGCAATGCTTCGAATGCTTCGAATAGTCCAGGTGGTAATGTTCCCATGGCTCCAACTATCACTGGCACAATGGTCAATTTGGCTCGGTACATGCGCTCAAGCTCCTCTTGCAGAGTTGAATACACCTCTCGCTTCTCCCCCTCTTTGATCACAACTCGAACATCCATTCGCACTACAACATCAATGAGCGTCCAGGTTCTCTTTCGCTTATCGTGGAGGGAGTTGTCTGGCTTGTTATGCTTAATTCGGCGATCTGTTGACAAAACCGTGTTCCAGTACAGCACAACATTGCCATCTCCCACTGGTATCACATTCTCTGTGGTGTGCTCGAACCAGTTCTCTCCTACCTTCACTCCAAACCTTCGGCACAACTCCCAATGTATTCTCTGTACAATTTGATCGTGTCTTGCAATATACTGGCCTTCGGCCAGTACTTTGCATCCAGCTGCAAGGTGCATGTCATCTTCATCTTTCAATCCACACAAGCGGCATAGAGGAGAGATTTGTTCGTNAGAGTGTACCTAACAAAAGGGAGTTGACGTGTTGGATGGATCCAAAAAGGCGATGCTGTTTATTTGTATAAAAAAGTTCTTCGGTGTCCAGTTTGAAACCCAAAATCTGATACAAGATGACATACCATCAACATAGTGTCATAAGTCGTCTTTTATCTCTTCCACAAGTCATTTTTAAGGATTAACATGCAAAATCTTACTTATCTATTTATCTTCAAGAAATAAAATATCTTTTCACAACGTGTTTCATTCTATTGCGTGTATTAGAATAATATCAAGTCCTTTTTGCAACAGTTGCTCGTAGTAACTAGTGTCAGCTTATCGAAAATGATGAGATACAATATTGAGAGTACAGTTTCTCATATTGATTTTTGATTTGTATAAAGAGATAAAGAAGATAAAAAAGATGACGACGTAGCTTAAATCATTTTTATTTTTTGCGAAATTTTCGGCCTGGATTTCAAAACAGGTTAATGAAAACGGTCTGTTGTGTAACACTCAAAAGAAATCTAACATGAAATGTCATAAAAAAAAGCATATGATCATAAAAGAAAACATGGTTAGGTTATTCCTCATTCAATCCTAATTTTAACTCCTTGAGTATAATGCTTTTGAAATAAAAATATCGTGTTCTTTGTCAGATTTTTCTTTGCTCGCGGGGTGAAAATGGCTTTGGTGCCATTGACGTCAACAACGCGCGTTCGAAAACGCAACAAAGAATTCTTTTTTTTTAACTGTGCCATTTCAGAAAATGTTTGAGGCCTTGAGTGTTTCAGACGCCATTCTAGGTTGTTAGTAAGTGGACATTAAAACAATCAGACAATGAAATAAAATGAAATAGACAGTTAACTTAAAACGATTGGTAATGAAATAAATCAGAATAGAAGTGTCTTCTTGAAAATTTTACCTCCTAATGAAATAACACGTTTTGTTCAAGAATCTAAATTTTATAAATCAAGATAGGGCTTTGGTATTGATTACACTAGAGGTATACGATATCCAAGTGGCATTTTAAGTTGACTAAGAAATGGCCTTTATTACTTTATTAATATATACATATAAACATATATACATTTACATATTTTATATATATATATAATATATGTGTGTGTATGTAATGCTCACAAATACACACGTTTGTTTATGTTTCAATATTATTTTTATCAGAATATGCTGATAAAAAAACCCAAAAAACAAGAATACTTCTTTCGGTGGAGTTGAATTCCTCTGCAAAGATAATTTTCCATAGTTTTATTTCAGAGTATTGAAAAGATTTTGTTTTTAGTGTCTAAATAATAAAATGTGATTAATGTTAATTAATTAATGTTCTAACATTATGAAAAACACATTAAAATATCGTTGATTGTTTGTTTATAAGTTGGAAAAGAAATTTTAAATTTTTTTTTGAAGTGACGCATCCAGCAAAATATTGAATTTGAACGATCATGCGATATAGAAATAAAAATAAAAACAGAAAAAGTAACTTCTGTTTTTTAAGAACTGTAAAATTTCAAACTAGCTTTAGAAAATGTTTGCTTATATCTATATATATATATATATATATATATATTAATGCTACTGCGTCACTAGGTAACCTAGGATAAGTATGTTTACGTCTCAACTCCGGACCAGGACCTCAGAGGCGCATAACACGGCGAAAGATTGATGCGGTGCCCAAAAGTGCTAAAATCTGAGCACTTGCAGCAATGTTAGGGATCTGCAATGCTTCGAATGCTTCGAATAGTCCAGGTGGTAATGTTCCCATGGCTCCAACTATCACTGGCACAATGGTCAATTTGGCTCGGTACATGCGCTCAAGCTCCTCTTGCAGAGTTGAATACCTCTCTCGCTTCTCCCCCTCTTTGATCACAACTCGAACATCCATTCGCACTACAACATCAATGAGCGTCCAGGTTCTCTTTCGCTTATCGTGGAGGGAGTTGTCTGGCTTGTTATGCTTAATTCGGCGATCTGTTGACAAAACCGTGTTCCAGTACAGCACAACATTGCCATCTCCCACTGGTATCACATTCTCTGTGGTGTGCTCGAACCAGTTCTCTCCTACCTTCACTCCAAACCTTCGGCACAACTCCCAATGTATTCTCTGTACAATTTGATCGTGTCTTGCAATATACTGGCCTTCGGCCAGTACTTTGCATCCAGCTGCAAGGTGCATGTCATCTTCATCTTTCAATCCACACAAGCGGCATAGAGGAGAGATTTGTTCGTGGTACCTTTTGGCTCTTACTGATCGTGTTGGCAAAGCTTTTTCCTGTGCTGCAAAGATGAGCCCTGTTCCCTTCTTTAGATACCCGCTTTTTATCCAATCGATCGACTTTGGATGGGCAATCCCCTCAACTCCTCTAAGGAAGTCTCCGTGGATGGGTGCATCATGGAACTGTTGGCGTCTCTCCTGCTCTATTCTTCGTTTGTACTTCTCAGCCCCTTCTCCCCCTTTCACAATACCCTGCTTTTTCACTTCCTTCAGCAACCACTCATCACTTCCTTCAAGATACTCAGCCAGGCTGTTCCGTTCACAAGTCACTACATCTTTCACACTCAACATTCCTCTTCCACCTTCAGCTCGCTTCAGGTACAACCTCTTAACCCTGCTTCTGGGGTGCAAAGCCCCATTCATCGTAAGGATTTTTCGGGTCCTTGTGTCCATTTTCTCCAGTTCTTTCTTTCCCCATTTCAGAATACCTCCACCGTACCGAATAACTCCGACTGCCCATACATTAATGCCACAAATCAGGTCCCTTGCATACAGTTTGGATCTGGTCAGTAACTTCACCCTCCTGTAGTATTCTGTGCGTGTGAGGTCCTTCATCTTCTCATGCAGTTTTCCCACCAACTGATATACTCCTAGGTACTTGTACCCTTCCTCATCCACTACCTTCATAGTTTCCTTATTTAGAAGTCCATTTCCGTCAGTCTTTTTCACATTGCCCCTTTCGAGAACCAAAATACCACACTTGTCCAGACCAAACGTCGTCCCAATATCATCAGAGAAAATTTTCACTGTGTGGACGAGAGTATTCAGTTCATACTCAAACCTTGCATAAAGCTTCAGGTCATCAATGAACAACAAGTGGTTATCCCTACGGCCACTCTCATTCTCCACTTCCTCATCGCCAATGCGGTAGCCATATTCACTGTTTCTCAGTATGATGAACAAAGGGATCAGGATGATGACAAACAGGACAGGCGAAAGCGAGTCACCCTGATAAATTCCTCGCTTGGTTGTAACCTTGCCTAGCTCCTGTCCATTCGAAGATAGTTTGGTGGGACAATGTTTCATAGTAATACAGAGCGTTTTCCAAATATTTTCAGCAACCCCTGTCATTTTCATAGTCTCAAGAAGCCAAGAATGAGGGACCATGTCATAGGCTTTCTTGTAATCCACCCATAGCTAGGTTCCTCTGCTTCTTTCTTCAGTGCTTTAAAATCAACTTATCTATCAACAGTTGATCTTTCGTTCCCCGTGATTGTTCCCTGCATCCTTTCTGTTCATCGGGAAGAAGGCTTTGGTTTTTAACGTGTTGATAAATCTTGTCAGCAAAAACGGACGTCATCAACTTCCACATGAGTGAAAGACAAGCTATTGGTCTATAGTTGCTGGCTACAATCCCTTTGGTGACATCTTTTTGAACCAAAACTGTTCGACCCTCAATCATCCACTGTGGTACATCTCCTTTACTTATACACGATCCAAGATGGTCAGAAATTTGCTGATGCAGTCTGCAGAACGTCTTAAACCAGACGCCCTGGACACTATCGGGTCCGGGAGACTTCCAGTTAGCCATATTCCGTATGGCATCTTTCACATCTTGCACTGTTATATGGATGTTTTCCTGTTGTTGTACATCTTGCAGTTCTTCTTTGACCATATGAATCCAAGGGGCTTCTTTGTTGTGGGAAGCTTCATGCTCCCACATTCCTTTCCAGAACTCCGTTGCCTCTCCAGGATCAGGGGCTTCTTTGTTTCTAATCTCTCCATTCAGTTCGCTGTAGAGCTGCCTCTGGTTGTTCTTGAAGAGATTATTCTGACGATGTTGCAAGTTGTTGTCCTGGAACCTTTTGATTTTGACTGCACCTCCGTGGATTTTTGACTTTAGCATCTCAATGACAAAGAAGTTGCCAGCATTATCAAGATCATACTTGTTTTTCATAGCATGATGCTCAGAGTGGCTTAGTTCGTTGTTTTCCCTTCGCCATTCCTCTAGTTTGCTCAAGTCCTTCCATCATCTTTTGATGTTACCCTCTATCCGTCTTTTCCACCAGGGTTCTTTCCTCCTTTCTCGCTTTTCATGATTTTTATTCATCCTACCTAGTCTCTTGCATACTACAAATGCTTCTGCATAGAGAAGCTTATTTGCCTCAGTTATGTCATTAGTTATGACATACTCCAATACCCTGTGTACGTTTTGTACCTGTTCATTGACCCTCTGACGGTCACACGCCTTCAATGATGGTAATGTATTGGAGCATGACATTCTCATGACCTCCCTCATTCGATGTAAAATAAGTGTCTGTTCCTCGTCTAGCTGGTCAGCTTCCTGAAGATAATGAACTTCAGGGAGATCACCTTTACCATCCAGGACTTCACCCTCAACCGCACTACCTCTCTCTTCTCCATTGTCGTAATCGTCAACTTGACCAATTTCTCCCAGAGCCCCCTCCTCCAGACTGATCATAATCTCCATTCTGTGGTGCTACTACACTTTCCTCGTTCCCAGTCCTATCCACCTTTAAACCTCCTTTCGCCTCCATCCATTTCGCCCTAACTCTTGCCTCGATTTCACCTTTCTCTAGCTCAGAGAGCTTACCTGTGTTCACTATGGCTTGGACCTGTGATCTCAAGCGCTTGTCAGTTACATTTCAGCCCCCAAGTTCCAACCAAAGGCTGTGCATTCTCTTCATGTACCCTTCGGTTGTCCTTTGGACTCCACTTAATCTTGCTGTTGTTGTTGTTGTTATTGGCAGACACTGGGTAACGACCGAGGGGCGGCGCCTCACCCCACTACTGCCTGCCGCGACACCTTCAGCACTGCCTCCAGTCCCATTAACGTTGTTTTCTGGTTCATTATTTTTATTCATCATAATTTAAATGAGACTTTTGTTTAAGGGGCGACCTTCTCCAGTGAATTATTCGTGTCACCACCACTAGAGGGATTGCCAACCAAAGCCAAAGAGTCCCCTCTACCTATGAAGCAGACTAGTCCCCACCGTATGCCAACCCGGTATTTCTTGGTCTCGGGGAGAGCTAACAGGTACTACACCTTGTTCAAGGGAGACCAGGGGGTAGTTGTGGCAAAGGGTAATCTCATTCTACCACGTCGAAACTCCACAACCGGATGCAGTTTAATGTCAATACCCAGGACAATATTTATATTTATACATAAATATA
>RDPX01000329.1:379826-402421 GCA_003991215.1 Morbakka virulenta
CATGAGTGAATCTGATCTTATCAAAATCAAACGAGGTATCTTCCAGGGCGACTCTCTTTCCCCACTTCTTTTCTGTATTTCCCTCATACCTCTTTCAAATGAACTTAATAACTCAGGCTCAGGTTATTCCATCTTCCACAAAGTTATAAATCACCTTTTTTACATGGATGGCCTAAAACTATTTGCGAAAAATGACCAATAGCTCAAAGGATTATTTGCAACTGTTAGTGAATTTAGTAAAGATATCTGCATGGAGTTCGGGCTTGACAAGTGTGCGAAGGCAACATTTATGAAAGGAAAACTACGAGAAAGCACTTCAATTAACCTTGATATTGAAACCATTATCAAGGAACTAGATCCGGAGTCAAGCTATAAATATTTGGGAGTGAATGAAGGAGGTTGAATAGAGCACGCTTCAACGAAAGAAAAAATCAGAAAAGAATATTATCGAAGGATAAGGCTGGTCGTTAAAAACAGAGTTGAACTCAAAAAATCGAATACAGGTTATCAATACCCCTTGCCATACCAGTTGTACAGTATAGTTTTAACATTGTAAATTGGAATATATCTGATTTACAGACTATTAACATCGAACAGGTAACTTCACCTACCAGCTGAAGTTGATTGTCTTTACTTACCAAGAAGGGAAGGAGGTCGTGGCCTTGTCCAATTGGAACTTTCTTATAAAACAACAACGATAGCGATTAAACATTATTTAAAAGTCTCAAATGATTGGATGATGCAACTGGTTTTGCAACACGAAAATAGTAAAAAGCTTCACTCAGTATTCAGAAAAGCTACGAAATTTGAAAATGAATTAGAAGTTGAACAAATTGTTAAAGATAGACCTCCATGCAACAAACGTAGCGAAAAAAGTGAAAGAACAAGCAAAAAAGAAAGGTCAAAACGAGCTAACAGAAAGATACAGTCAGAAGGCTCTACATGGTTAATATGTAATCCGAAGCCAAAACGCTGATGTCGATCAAGAAGCAACCCATCAGTGGCTGAGGAGTGCAGGATTAAAAGCAGAAACTGAAGGCTTTATCATAGCGGCACAAGACCAAACTCTCTTCACGTGAACTACCAAGTGAACATCTTAAAAAATGGAGCAGACCCGAAATGCCCCTTCTGTGACAAATTTATTGAAACAGCAGACCACCTAGTGTCTGGATGCCCTGTCTTAACCCCCAGTGAGTATGTCAAAAGACATGATAGAATCAGACAATATCTACACTGAGGTATTTGCAAACACTATGGTATTGACACCCACCAGAACTGGTTTGAACACCCCCATCAGTAACTGAAGCCCAAAATGTTACCATCCAGTGAGACGTCCTAGTAAATACAGACAGAACAATTCAAGCCAATTGGCCAGACATTATTGTGAAAGATCACCGAGATAAGACTTGCCTTTAGATAGATATGAGTGTTCCATCAAACAAAATTATAGCTGTCAAAGAGTTCGACAAGCTAAGTAAATATAAGGACCTCAAAATAGAGATTGAGAAAATGTAGAACCTCAAAGTAACGACCGTCCCTGTCTAGGCGCCCCAGCCATGATAAAGAAAGGTACTCAAAAGTTTGTCGAAAAATTACCTGGCGAACATAGCCTCCATGAGATCCAGCAAATAGGTTTAACCAGTACTGCTCACATTCTGCGAAAGTGTGTCTCCACTTAAATATTTATATACATATATATATATATATATATATATATCTATGTTTATATGTACTTTTATATATATATATATATATATANAAAGAGTTCGACAAGCTAAGTAAATATAAGGACATCAAAATAGAGATTGAGAAAATGTAGAACCTCAAAGTAACGACCGTCCCTGTCTAGGCGCCCCAGCCATGATAAAGAAAGGTACTCAAAAGTTTGTCGAAAAATTACCTGGCGAACATAGCCTCCATGAGATCCAGCAAATAGGTTTAACCAGTACTGCTCACATTCTGCGAAAGTGTGTCTCCACTTAAATATTTATATACATATATATATATATATCTATGTTTATATGTACTTTTATATATATATATACTTATATACTCTGGCAGGATCCCACAATAACTCTTTAAACTGTGTTTGCCCCGGGAACATGGCCAGAGAGTTATGTCTCAGAAGCTCTGTGCTGCACTGATGAGCCCAAAAAGGGCGAAACAGTACTGTCTGCAGATTGAGTATATATATATATATATATTTTTTTTTTCACTGATACGTTTACAACTTTTTACGAACTTTAAATTTAAAAATAAATTTCGCAGGCGAAATAATTTCATGTTCTATCAGTTAAATTAAATTATTATATTTGTACAAATATGTATTCTTATATTCACACAATTTTTTCTATTTATACGAATCTATAAATTTTTTATACCTAAATGTCGTGTGTGTGTGTGTCTTACTCTAAAACCTTTGCTCGTCTTAGGTCACTGGGGTGACCCGGTAAGCAATTGTATAAATATGCAAGATAAGGAAATCTGATAATAATTATTATTTGTGTAGCAACTAGACCGCGCCGACATTGAACATCTTTTTATCACAACAAAATAACAAGATGGAACTACAATTGCCAATCGGAAGAACAACAGTGCTGTTTTGATGAGATGAGCTGTTGTTTTATTCAACATGGGTTACATTTAGCTCATGATTGAAAGCGGCTTTTTTAAAATCAGTGATTATTTGGCTACTCAATATTAAAAGAATGTTTACACTGTTTTACAGTTTTATCCTAAACTCGGTGTTAATCACCTTTCCCCCTTACTCCATCTCAGCTGTGGTCAAGTCTCGTCACCGCCTTCAGTCGTTTCTCTGAAAAGCAACCTGGGATCTCCTTGTTTCCTACCTTTCTCAAACCAGTGCATTTATCTATCCATCTTATCTTAGGGTCAACTGTTATCTTTTTCCTTTCAACTTTCATTTCGTTTGCCTTCTTTTCCATATTGCTCCTTTTCATCCCAAACAAACCTGAAGCTCTTATTGTTGCTCTCTCAACTAACACTGTTGCATTTTTCCCATTTTCTTGGCTCTTTCGTTCTTCTTTTATTTCTCTCTATGTCTCCCTCTACAACCCCCCCCCCCCAAAATATCGCATCTCTATTGCTTCCACCTTGTCTCTCCAATGTCCAGAAATGATTATTTCACTGTAGCTTGAGATATAAATGTAGCACATACCTTTTCCCATCCATCCATCCTAAGTACCGTCTCCGATCCGGAGGCTGGCGACCCTGTATCTCCATCTCTGCCGGTCCTGCACTTCACGTCTCAGCTCCGCTAGCGTTAGCTGTGTTGCTTTTGCTATCCTGTCAGTCCACTTCTGCCCCAGACGTCCAAGGGCCCTCTTCCCTACATACGTTTTTGCTATATTTAAAAACAAATTGAAGCGTCCACAAAAATGTCAGATTTACAGCATCTGGCTTTTTGGAAAATTGAAGTTTGAAAACCAGAAAGTGAAGGAAAAACAAGACTAACATCAGCTTTTAAAGTCTACTTTCAGAAGCAAGCTCTGGAAATTAAATGGAATCCCTAGAGGATGAAGCTTGGAGATGACGACCAATAAAATTGGAACCGAGGAAGGTGATTTGTTTATGGAGCTTTACGTACTACATACCAGCAACTGATGAGTTTGGTAAAGGATTTTCGACATGAATGACAATTGGGAAATGAAAAAGAAGCTGGATCAATTAACTGGTTTGTAAAAGCATCAGCGTCATTGTAGGATTGTGTGTGGTGAGTGCGTGAGGAAGATGCCAGGCAGATACCAGAAAGATCATGCAGATCACATGATGAACTAACCTTTCAATGTTGTTGATGACGTATTCCCCATAACATTGTCAATTGATAATCCAGTCTCAATATCACAACTTGAAACAAAGCCATGCTTTTATGGATCTCGAAAAATTCGCAAGTAATATTTCAGTCTTCATCTTCTTGGACGTTTTTGGAGTGGCTATAAATGTTGTTTATTTCACATGTTTCAATTTTTCAATCCCTATGTACAGGCTTTCCAAAAATTTAAATTCTTGTGAAAAAGAAAGCATGGTTTTCTGTAAAAGATTGCTTGGGATACTAATTCCACCCCCTACCCCACTTAACTCTGCCTTAACTTGATAAACGACATCGATTTCAAATGAACATCAAGAAGAAGAAGAAGAAGAAGAGAAGAATATTGGGTGCAAATATTGACAAATAACTTCTCGAGTTTTAATTTATTACTTTCATTGTCATGTTCAGTTCGTTAAAAAATTAAAAGCGCTCCGTTTCAGATATCGGGTTTTGCGTAAAATCAAGGGAAGGACCTTGGGTACATCAAGTGTCTACCGAGTCATTCCTGAATCACATCTTTCAATCCCTAAAATTATAATTAACAAAATCTTTTCTCTCTTGCTCTGATAAGTAGATGGCATTTTCTTTACTTGAGAAGGCGATAAAAGATTCCTTTTCAATTTTGTAAATTTATCCTGTTCCTCCAGTCATAATTCGTATATGAATCCTACCACTGGGTTATTTTTCTAGATACTACGGTTATACTTATTTTAAAGAAGCACTACTCAAAGATTGCTGTTTGAAGAGAAAGCTGACGAATACAGATGCGAAACTAGATGTAAATCAGAAAGAATAGAAAACATAAAAAATGTACTCAAATAAATACAAGTCAGAATAGATGGATAAATATATCTACACTCCTTCTTCAAATAAAAGCATTAGGCTTAAAATCATTAATCGAAAACAATTATTATTATATATGTATGTATGTAATTATGTGTGTATGTATGTGTGTAATTATATATGTTTGTATATGTGTATGTGTGAATGTATGTTTGTATGTATGTATACATGTATGTATGTATACATGTATGTATATATATATGTGTGTATGTGTGTATGTATGGCTCATTATTGCTGAAACCCACTATCGTATTCAGAATGCTTCTGTTCTTTCGGGAAGCTAGAAAAATGACTCTGATCATCTGATCAAATGATCAAATAACAGAGCTGTGACATTTCGAACCAAAGTGACAGTGTATCAAACCTATGTTTTGACTAGTGGACTCTATTCCTCAGCATCGTGGACAATTTACTGCCGACACCTAAAATGACTTGACCGATTACATCAAACCTGTTTAAAGAGGATCCTTAATGTTAAATGGCAAGCAATGTCTCCAGATGCTTATGTTCTTCAGGAAGCTGGTAGCTCGACTATCGAAGGCTTGCAGGTCAAGATCTTGTAATCAAGTTTTTCATTGTAAACTGAAGCACAAAGCTGCTTCGCCACATCTGCGATCAAAGTATGGTTACCTTATTGACTTAAAACTTTCCTCTTACCACAGGTAAGAGAAAAGTTTAAGTTAAGAGTTCGTAAGAAAGTTCATCATAGCGGTGTTAAGGTGCCAATAAAGTGGCCAAGTTAAATTATCCTGAAATTCAAAAGAGAGTGGTGGAAACGCATAAGGTGTGGCGGTTGCTGGCATGTGGGAGAATTTCAAAACTCATATTTATTCTACTGGAGCTTAGATCCTTGACTTCAAAGGAAAAATAGCAATGACTGATTCTATGACAAAAATCTTCAAATAGATCAAAGGCTGATGGACAAGCAAGCTATTTATGTACCTTTATTTCATATGTACCTTTATTTCAAAAGTCATTCTGATCAAACACCTTTTTGCAGCTATACAAAGAGGTTAAAGTCACATTGAAACGAGAGGTAAGAAAATCGAAAAACCAAAAGATGGATGAATATGATAGAGCAGACCCAAACAGCATTTGATACTAAGAATTCGAAAGAATTTTTTGACTTCTGCGGCAGTTATTTGCTCCTCCTGCCTCTTCAGTATCTCCTTTGATGTCGAAAGATGATTGTATCATTGAGGATCCAGAGAATATTTTGAAAAGTTGGCATAAACATTTTACTGATGTTCTCCACAATCCCTCCGCTGTGGATGTTGATCTGATTCAAAGCCTCCCGCAACGTGATGTCAAACTCATAATGGATATTTTGCCTAATCTGGATGAAGTGCCGTTAGCTACCACGCAAGTCAACAGGGGACAAGCATCTGGCTTAGACTGTCTTCCAGTGGAATTACTTAAAATTCAAAGTATGAATAAGCATGAATAAATACTATCTTTAGTTTTGTTAATGAGATCTAGGCAGATGTCTTGGTGACTTTGTTTAAAGGTAGGGGACAGAAACGTGCTTGTGGCTACTACTGTGAGACTACGCTCTTGGAAGCTATTGGAAAAGTCCTTTCAAGACTTCCATTGAACTTGCTATTGGAAGATGTTTGTTATAATGATATTCCGGAGTCACAACGTGGTTTCAGTTCTGCTAGGACTATGGAGATGGTTATTTTTTGTCCGGCAACTTCCGGAGAAATGCAAGGAACAGCAGATGCCATTGTATCAAGTATTCTTGAAACTGACCAAGGCATTCGACACTGTCAACACTTTGGGTTCCTCTCTGGTTGATTTGTTGGTTGAAGGTTTCAATTTGTTGGAAGAGAGCTACTATATGCGGAAGACGCTGTTTTCGTGTCACACACTAATTATGATATGCAGGATATAACTGATTATTTTACTGAATCCTGCACTCCCTTTGGTCGGAAGATCAGTCTATCCAAAACAAAGGTGGTGTTTACTCCCGCACAAGATAAGCCATATTTGGAACCGAATATCATGGTCAATGGTGCTAAGCTAGGAGTAGTTGATTCAATGTAAAAATTTCCAAAATCCTGTGGAGAACAAAGTAATGGATGACGCGGAGATTAGGGGCTAGCAGAGGTTATGTTATTGCAATGCCATAATCAAAGTGATGGCGCAGACAGTATTGGATTATTTTGCTGCTTAAAATAAAAATAAATACAATTATATGGTGATTAAGAATTATTGACACTTTACTTCTATCTTCTACAAGGATTCTCTAGAAAATCATTGTTGTGCGTTCTTTCACAAATGATATGACTTATTCTACACATTAAATGGTACAAGTGATTCGAAAGGCAATTCCTTCAATAATTTGAAGATTACTTACTGACTCTGTTTATTTTTAACTTTTTATTGATTTTTATAAGTTTTGGGGTTTTTTTGCAGTAAATTGCAATGAATTTTTGAAAATTCTGAAATTAAAATAAACAGAAAGTAGTAAGCGTGTTGGGAGCATCTCTCTATTTTTCTGTGTTAATGACTTAAAATACTCATCTTCATTTTTCAAAAAAAGGAATCATAACCGGGGAGGCAAATGGAAATTTTTTTTTCGGCTGGCTGGCAGTTTTTGCTGTGACAACAATTACAATGCGGGATTTTCCATGAGAACGAAGAAAGGAAAAATTTGACCAGGTGGACAAGCACCAATCAGAATGAAGAAGGTGGACTTATTGCCCAATCAACGAGCAGTTCTTATAGCACATGGTTTCTGCCCTGAGCATCATCATTTCAATTAGAAGTTGAAACAACAAGTGTAGGTCATTATGCTTCAACCAGAGCAGACGGCATGGTCGAAGGACAGTGGACTAAAGAGAGTGTAACCAATTGCAAATGCTATTTCAGTGATATCCCAGAAATGTATGGTATTCAAAATGTAGTTTTGTTTGAACTTTGGACTGAAATCTAATCGAATTTCTCATCACACAAAGAGTACATACACAATTAGTGGAAAGCTCTGTTTATTGACAAGCAATTCAACGATTTCCTATGCTCGTTTCAAAGCAGAATGACCAACTTTAATGATATTCTTTACTGTAAGCCAGCAAAGACTGCTGCTTTTCAGGAATCGTTAACATACACAAAGAATTTATTCGTGCATGGTAACTATTACAGACATTACCGTTAAAAGAGAAAGTAGCACCGGAGAACCCATATCGAGCTGCTGGGGTGGCGAATGCCTGCACCCACTGCTTAAAATATTGCCTTTTTTTACAACGGGAAATATTCTCAGAACTATTTTATGATCATCTTTTACTCTTATGGCTGATATCAATTACGAACAACAGGCTCTAATAGGCCGTGGAGCTTATGGTACAGTATTTCGCGCTGTGGATCATCTGAACAATCGGATCGTTGCTTTAAAAAGAGTTCGACTGAAACAGAGTTATGAGGAAGGCATTCCAACCTCCACTTTGCGAGAAATTGCCTTATTGAAACAACTTGACAATGAACGACATCCTAATATCATAAGGTGAGGTTTGTGATCTCATAAACAGTTTATTTAGCTTGAAGTGCTTATATTTACTGCTGTTGGACCGGTGTCTCTGTGATCAAAGTTTGTGTTGATATGTCAAATCGGCTTCTTGCCAACAAATATCACTAAAAAGATCAAATTATTGATGTCAGGGTTGAATAGTGAGCAGTTCGGATGTTTGAAATCAGAAAATCTGTCTTTTCTTGCAAGATCTCTATTAACATAGCAAATTTTCTCCTCCAAGCACATCAGATATTCATCAGGTCAGTTTTCGAAACAGTCAAGAAATGAGTTAACAATTAAGTCAGTGAACTGGTAAATTCCTAGAAATTGACTGAATTCCGACTGCATAGCTAACATTACTGTGTAGGCAAGGTAAACTGATTGGCAAAAGGAATCGTCTCATTTTCATTGCTTCCTCTCTGATTGACATTGTTCAAGTCACTTTCATCAATTGCTGTGAATTTACAGTAACAGACCAATTTCCCAGGGAATATCTAATCATGAATGGGTTTTCCCAGACTTGTTTCATTGACAATAAGGATTCATATGATCATGCAGACAACAAGTACTCATTCATTTCAAGTTCTACTTCATGGTCATGTAGTTTTTACTGTGTAAGTCGAACTTGGCTTAAAGCCTTTTTTTCAATACTTTGGATACTGAGCTCCGGGAGATTTATTTGTTGACAAAGCTTTGTATGAAATTTCTGTGGGATTTTCCCATAGGAACATAAAAAAAAATACGTTGGTATGTCGAAAAGACGGAATGACGGAATAGGCACTGATGAGCAAGAGCGTGTTTTTCTTTTCTTTTTTTTTTTTTTTGTTTCAAGGGCGGCGTTGAAAGAAGGCTATTTTTGTGCCTTTCTTACCAGCGACAAATAATTAAATTAATCCTATAAATGGTTCTTAAGCTATAACAATTAATCATGCTGTTTTTTCCTGGATGATACAAGAAGCACACTTCATCACAAATGAGTGCACATTGGCACAAAGTATACCAATGTGAAGCAAATGATGCGACACATGCTCATCTGAAGTGATTCAATACTACAAATAGCATGTTAAGTCATTAACAGTGGGTCTTACACAAATTGCTTAAAATTCCCTTAGGTAAAGGTCAGGGTTACTCATAGGGTTAGGTTTGAGCTAAAAAACAGGGCTTGGTTTGCTTTAGGGTCGATATTAGCGTCAGGTCGTAGTGGAAATGGTTGGTCCTACCAGTGGTTTTAAGGGGCATAAGAGAGCTGCCTCACGAAACAATAATCTGATAATATTTTTGTATTATTAATCCATTGACTTACTCGAATTAGACCAGCGTTGGTGTAAGATACTTATCATAACATGATAAATATCCTTTCTCATTGGCTCCTACCGTGTCCATAAAATCAAGAATTTTTAGACCAGCGTTTTTTATTGCTCCGGTGATCAAGAGATGTACAAAATCATAAAAACAGTACAAGATATGATGACTTAGAGCCTTTTATTCTATTGGAAGCACAAAATACAAATGTACTTCTATTATTTGCCATGTCATCTGAAATTAGTAATTCTGGATCAAAGATGTTGGTTTTTATGACTGTGGCAACATGACACACCCTTGATGCTCATCATTAACGAACAAGACATTGGAACCCAGCAATGATCTCTGTCATTGTCATTATGGCATGATGAGCTCACCCTACCAAATATTCCTCCATATTGGTCAAATTACTAACTAAGAGTTTTCTATTCACCAATTTTCAACATTATTTGCTAGTTGTTTGACGCAGATGAATCGAAGCCATAAATTTGAACTGCAGGGTATAAGTAATGTGGCCTTTTGTGATAGCTCTTTTTTAGCATTTGGCCTCCTGCAGAAGCAGTTTGCTGGCAGGTGTATGCCTATGATTAAAGTGACCAGTCAAATGTAAAGGACGTCTCTAAGTCATTTGTGAAATTACCGGAAGTAGACTTTACTGCTGCATGTTTGTTATATAATCCTACATTGTGCCATAAATATGGCATAGTGAAGGTACCTTCAACCTTTACTTTCTTGGAGTGATTTTATTAAATTAGCTGCATTGCAGTACACTGTATATTTTGGTTCATTTCAATCTGGGGATTAGAATATTATCTTATTCCATTTTTTGTTAGTTTTCTGTTAGCATATCATGTGCTACTCACCATCCTTGGGATCTCCACAGACCCTGGAGCATAATTTCTATTGCCCCACCCCAGATTTGGTTTTTATGTTTTTGTTTTATTTAACTGTGTATTTGTGCTCATGGTTATGTCACCCATAGTAAAAATTAACTTACATTTTTAACACCAACTTGTATTATCTAGGTTCTAAAGTCCCCTGACCACATGTAAATTGAATTGTCAATTTTGCCCACCCTCCACAGGCAAACTGTTGAGTTTGTGCATGCTTCCAGAGGTAAATATGAGACAACAAATAACAAATGATGCAAAATATGAAAAAGAAAATATTTATTTTGACCTTTTTAAAAAGATAACTTTAGTAACTGTGAATATTGTGTAGTACTGATTTGACAATGAGTGTGCTTGCACATAGTTTAACAACATCTTTAATCCTACTATGTCCATTATTGTTATTTTTGCTCTGTATTGAAACTTTCATATCACTCCAGGTCCATTTGACTTTACTGTAAGCATACAATACTTTACTGATTCAGTTTCCAGCTGCTCTAGCATCTTCCCTATTTTTATAAATAGCCCAAACAAGATATACAAAATCATCCACAGCATGTCCAACACATGCTAGCATGTAAAACGGACGTTAAACCGAATATGATGATGATGATGATGTAGCTATGAATCTCTAATCTCATATACATAACTTTCGTTTTTGGTACATTGAAAGTTAGCACAAAATCTTTTGAAAATTTAGTCAAGTCATTTCAAGATTATATTCATTTTGTGGCTGGTGTGTGGAACTAGGGTATTTCATCAGAAATTTTTCAAGGATACTTCATTACAAATGTCAGACTTCCTTCAGGATTACCATCAACACAATGCAAAATAAAAAACAGCAGAAAAAAATATTGGTCCAGTTTTTTCTGGGTTACTGAAATGGGTACAGACTGTTGTGACAGCTGACAGCTTTTACAACTTTGACCAATTGGTTGATATAAGCAGGTTGTAAGGTTATATTGTGGTGTACTTATGTGACACACACACACACACACATATATATATATATATATATATATATATATATATATATATATATATATATATATATATATATATATAAATAAAACTCTTGTGTAACTAAAGATTTCGTGTATTTGCCAATCATTAAGGAGACAGGATATGGTTAAATACAAGAAAATTTGTCAATTTTAACTACACAAGGCAGATATTCCATAACTTTCAAAGAATAATCTTTGGTCTTGTTATTTACTATAGTGTATTTGCTCTGGCACATGCACTTGAAAGTCAGCTTGCCTTGTTGGTAAAGTTTGAGAATTTGTGGAATACCTGCTTTCTGTTATATGGAATTGTGCTGTATGTTATCATCTTGCATGTGCCTGATGATGGCTAAATACTGAAAACTGTTAACTGCACAAGAAGCATAGTTATTCTTTAGTTTTACTCTGTCAACCTCAGCTGTTTATGTGCATATTTGGTTGCTCCCATCTTCTTTGTGTTTCTCACCCCTTTTTTGCTACTTATTTATGATCCAAGGCATTTCCAAAGGAGTGCAGTGGGATGCTTAGTAACAAAAAAGTAAGTTTTGTCACATTTGAGAGTCAATTTCAGATGAAAAAATATCAGTTTTCTGGGATCTGGCCTTGCAACTGTTTGAAGGTAATAATAGCCAAAACCCCTGTTACCAAAACTCACAACAAGGCACAATGATGGAAACTTTGTGTTACACTTCTTCAAAGACCCTCCACCATAGCACATTTCCCCACCCCCTCATTGCCAGAAACCTAGCATGGTCCTGCATATATTCATGTATACATATACACTTACTTAATAATCAATAATCAAGTGCCATAGCTCCACTACATTGGGTAGGTCTGGTCTTCCTTTTGCAAGACACCCTACTTGTGTTGTATGGGTCACCTCGTCCCTTCCTACCAGTGGGTAATCCATGGTCTACTGCATCCAGCTAGTCCAAAATATCTCAGTTCCACATGGCCAGCATGGACTAGGACTAGTACGTTTCATTAGAAAAGATCAGATCTGACTCACATTGCACACTCATCAAATACAAATGGTATTATTCTGTTGAAGTCATATATGAAAGAAGTTCCAAAGGAAGGTTTCTTCAGTTTTCTCTTTGCTGCTCTGAATCCATGGTTTTGTTGTCAGGCAACTGCTCCAAACAGCTGGTGGGATGTTGCTAAGGTAGCAGAAGGGTGTACTGACTTTTAAAATAAACTGAGTAATCTGCCATTACATCAGACAATAGAAGTTGGTGTCAGGAATACCAGTCATTATTACCACTTGAATTAAAAAGAAACAGATTTCTCCAAAGATGGAGTTGCTACTCACTCCAACATGATTTACAGATCAAAGCTATTTACTCTGTTTATATCAGTTGCTCAACTTCTCTTTGTTATCTTCATTTTCATCATCCTGACTCTCCCCTGGAATCCAAACCCACTTTGCAGCCAATGATATTTTAAGGCCCTTTTAAGATTTTCGACCAACATTATTAGTGGCATAAAGTAATTTTTTGGTACATATGTCAAATTGAAGAGATATAGCTTCTGAACCTATAAGCAACAGTAGTCAACCCAGAAGTGATTGTGCTGAATCTAAACTTGTAACAATGAATTAATTGCCATGAAAGTCATTAACTGAGGCCATGCTATGAAAATTTGGAAGACATGCATTAGAACACTTGATGTAGTCACTGTCAGATACTGGATTTGTACATGTACAAACAGGACATTCTAAAGGACCAAAATAGTAATTTATCTGTTTATGAAAACAAAGTAGTTTTTTTTATTGGCAGCCAAGTGCTTCCAACAAAATTACTGAATGATAAAAATGTAGACTGTTGCATCTTTATCCAGCATTAATCCAAGCTGCATACTGTTAGCAAATATTTCCACCCCAATAAGATAATTTCCCACCCTCTCAATCAATTCCATAATATAGTCTTGGAGCGTTAGTCCTCTTCAGTTCACTGTCTAATGCATCTTCTTTACACTTTGTAAGGTTTTATGATGAATCCTCTACCACAGTCAGTCAATACCTGATCTCTGTTCATGGCATATGTGGCTGGCTTTGTAATTTTCCTGTGCCTGCTTCCCAGAACACATTACCTTCTAGGCTCAATATTTTAGAGGTAGAAACCTACAAAATTCGTTTTCTTGATTGATTTATTCATCATTTCTGCAGAGATTACATCGAGAGAACCTTTAGACTGGAGCTTAAGCAGAAAGATTATTGCATGTCAAGTGTATCTTTCATAACGCTCATCTCAAGCATTCTTCTTTGCACTGTTGTTCAGTCGGTTAATATCCTCATCATTACATACTTGGTTTTCATTCAATACCTTGACTTTCCTGTTTCATTTGTTGGGTAATATAGAACATTGTTACTGTTAGGCCTGAATTCACCAAATAAAGTCTTTTGTTTAAGCCATTCCCAATTTATTGCACTTCTGTTCTTTCTTTGTGGACTGCAAAGACATAAGACTTTTAATAGTCAACTATTATTCACATGCTACCTCACTTCTAATTCATGTGACAAGCATCTTTAACAACAAGTTATTACCTCTGACCTCGGCTATCCCACAAACTTCGGAGTCAATCTTCCTGTTCCTAACAATCAGGCCATGTTCATGTTATCTGTATGTTGCTTTAGCAAGGTTCTTTTTGCCCGCAATCTCTTCCTTCCCTTCTCTAAAATACAGTAACCTTCTCTTGTTGTTTTTAACATGTATTTTTGAATTGATTGATCAAGTTTTATCGATTTAAAGGACACTTTTCTCCTCCTTTCAAACCGCAAAGTATTGGGTATGATAGGCTGAAGAACACGGTGTTATTAATATTTTTTATTTCAATTTTTATCCTATACGAACGGGCAATGCATAGTTCTCTTTCCATTTACATCCTGCATCTTGAAAAAACGTGCATACTGTTTCCAAATAGGCCGTGAGTCTATTATTATATGAAAGTTACACACAAGTGAATTAACGTTTGGAATTAATGTCAAAGATATCGGGTCACATTTAGTTACCTTGTATATCAAGAACCTTTCAGATGATTTTCGCCGTGTCTAGTAGAGTTGATTTTTGGATTAGCTTAATTCTCGCTGACACACCTATTTTCTTCAGGAACTGTTCAACTCTGTCTGTTACAGTGTCAAAGGCACCAATGACAATTCGGATGACCTTGGTTGATATATGCCACATCTTTTTTATTTCCCTAGCGAGATCTTGGTACTTCATGATTTTTCTCCAGTTCCTTGTTTCTTAAATTCATATCAATTGCTATGGCTTGGTCTATTATGATCATTTCATTTGAATTTTTATTCCACTGTTACAGTATATGCCCTTCTCGCATTAATTTCGAGACCCGCCTGTACTATAAAACCTATATATAAAACTATATTACCTATACTATAAAATATTATTATTATTATTATTTATTATTATTTAAACCCTAAACTTTGGTAGTTTTAATTTTACTTATAAAAGATTTGATTTTGTAAAATAGACAAGCCAATGCAAACTGCCTTATTAATGAGATTTATAATTGGATGTGTTTGAATATGAAATAGAAAAGTTTCCATTATTATTGTTTCCATCTCACGTGTGCCTAAGATCCACCTAATTGAGTGCCTCTATTATTCACTGAACTTAAGAAGAATAACTGTTAAACCCTATAAGGTAGTTTTTTGGATCATTTGATAGTCGATATAAATTTCTTGATATTTCACCAATTTTTTCCCCGTGATTTCAAAGACGTGCGGATTGACTTGTACAACAATATTTTAACTCGCACAAGTTGCCCCATTTTTCCTAAATGTTTTGCCTTCTTCTACCCGTGGTTAAATCGCCCCATTTCTTATTAAAACCGCACAATATATCATGCTCGCAATCTATGTCGAACTTTCAGGCGTATAATCGTACAATTTTTACGCGAGATCACATTGGACTTTTTAGCCACTTTCCAGTTTAGACGTCCAGCAACATTATGCGAATCCATCTATTCTCGCGGCACCAGATTTTATCTTACATTTACTCTGTGCTTTGCGCTTGCTTCCTTTTCACTACACATTCTACAGAGTGAGCTGGAGACGCTCCGGTCTGTAGATATAATCGAATTCGACCTAATTCTGTGGTGCACATAGTAAAGGTAACAATGTATAAATAACTCGTACATTTCCACCTCTTCTCCCAGCCAAATTCACCTGCCATTTCCCATACAAATCAGCATCATACATCTAGTTTTTACTTCAGCGTATGAAACTTTTTACTTTATTCATACAAATATTACCCGCTCTTGTAATCGTTTTGTTTATTTTTACTCCTTCGATCAGCCATTCATATTGTTATTGTCATATCAAATACTTTCTACGTCAGTAGAGATCTTTCTTGAGGTTTGGTGACAAGTCTCATCACAGTTTAAGAACTTTCCTAATAATCCTTGCAGAAAATTAAATGGCACCCTTCTGCAATTCTACTAACTTTGTTTCGATAACAATGGTCTCCAGTTTCTTTCTTAACAGTTTTGGAGTTGTTCATAAAGCTGCAATTATGATGAAATGACTTTCACAGGCTTGTTCCATATCTTTTCTGGCTTTCAGGCTAAATCTTGATATTTAATTTTTTTTTCCGTTTCCTTTGCGTCCACCCTGCTATCATAAGGCACCGCGAAGTCAATCATCTTGCCCTTCCTCCTTACTTTCTTTCGAGATATATCCTTTTTACATCTGCTTTAGCATGATTCATTCCGCACATTGTCATTATCTCTTGCGTCTTGGCATCCATTTTTCTGATTTTTTTCACATACCAGTTAATTACATTAAAACTGTATGTTTGCACTGGGACTGCCAAAGTGTTAATGGCTGTGATTTTATTGGGTGAATTCAGCTTACCTTTGAGGATTATCTTAATTCTGCGATAGTATTCTTTTCTGACCCTTTCTTTCATTGTTGCATGTTTGATACCGTTGCCTTCCTCTATGCCTAAATATTTATATTTGCCTTCTAGATCGATTTCTTGAATAATCGTTGTAGCATCTAGCTTTACGCTTGATGTATTTGTCACTATTCCCCTTTTAAAGGATGCTTTGGCACATTTGTCCAATCCAAATTGCATTTTAATGTCGTCACTAAATATCTTTACTGTGTTCAATAGTCCTTCTAATCGATTATCATTTTTGGAGTATAGTTTCAGGTCATCCATGTAGAATAGATGATTTAATCGTCTCTTGTTAATATCGTATCCAAATTATTTGTGATTTAGTAGATTTCTGAGAGGTGCAAGAGATAAGCAGAATAGGAGAGGAGATAACGAGTCTCCTTGAAATATTCCATTTTTAATTTTAATAGGATTTGTTGTTATGCACCCACAGGAGAAATAAGTATCATTGTTGTTTGCCATGTATTCATGCTATGTTTCATATATTCGTTTAGATCTGGTGAAACTTTAGAGATTTGCATTACTTTAATAATCCAACTATGAGGAATACTTTCAAAGGCCTTTCTGTAGGTAAAGTACTTAACATCTTCAAGAAAGATTCTATTTACAAGAAGTTAGTCTTGACAATTATACAAACCTCTCCTACATCCTTTCTGCTCAGCAGATAGTAAATTGTTTTCTTCTAAGAGGTTGAATGTTCTCTCTCCGATAATCGATGTTAATATTTTATATGTGGTTGGTAGGGATGTGATGAGTCTACAGTTTTTTAGATTATTTGTTTCTTATATTTTAGGTCATAAATATGTTATTCCTTGTGTTAACCATGTCGGAACTTTTTTCGGGGTCTCTCACTATCTCATCAAAATACCTTGCTAGATCTCCGTGTAGGGATTGGCAATTCTGACTTTCGAAGTGGTGCTGTAACTTTATCTCTAGTTATGTCTTTCTATTCTTGTTCTGGTGAATTTTTATGCATTTCTTCTTGCGTTCGTATCCATTCAGCAACCTTATTATGATGTTTATTATCTTCTAACTTTGTTTTCCAAAACAATTCAATCTCGTTTAAAGGTGGCGGCTTATTAACTTACCTTTATTTTTTTCTCTCTAGTTCTCGGAAGAATACTTTGGGGTTAGTTTTAAACATTCTATTTTGTAACTCTTTACTCCTTTTCTCAAATCTTCTTATTCTTTGAGCCTTTGCTTTACTATATCTTCTGCATTAAATTTTCTTTCTCTGCACCTATGTCTTCCTCTTTCTTTATAGTGTATCTTCGCACGATTCTTCTCCTTTTTCTTTCGCTGATTCCATTATCTTTCATTAACTTTGTGAGAATCGATAAATCGCCTCGCATTCTAGTAATTTCCTTTTCAATTCTTTCTTTTGACGCAGATTGGTTTCTCTTTGATTTTCTTTGTCTTTTAAATCTGACACCTTTGTTTTCAGTTATAACTGTAGCAGTTGCGTACATGAGTTCATTTATTTCTGTTACATCTAATGGTTCATGACGTTGTTTCTTTATTATTAACAGAGTATTATTTGATACCTTTATCAATTCTTTAGCCTTGCGGTCTTTGGTGATGTTTGGTAGCATAACTCTATTTCTTTTATCTACGAATTTTATTTTCTCCCATTTATTTAATATTTGTTGTTTCATGTCTAATGTTTTTCTCCCTTCTTCGTTTTGTTCTTATTGAGACAAATGCGTAACATATCCTTTATTATTATTATGTGTTATCTTGTCATCTTCTCTTGCTATATTATCTGTGCTTGCACTGATTTCGTTTTCTGCCGTGTCTNATACCTTTATCAATTCTTTAGCCTTGCGGTCTTTGGTGATGTTTGGTAGCATAACTCTATTTCTTTTATCTACGAATTTTATTTTCTCCCATTTATTTAATATTTGTTGTTTCATGTCTAATGTTTTTCTCCCTTCTTCGTTTTGTTCTTATTGAGACAAATGCGTAACATATCCTTTATTATTATTATGTGTTATCTTGTCATCTTCTCTTGCTATATTATCTGTGCTTGCACTGATTTCGTTTTCTGCCGTGTCTGTTTTTTGCTGGTTTTTGCTGGTTTCTCCTGGTGTCCGTTTTTATTCTTTCTAGTTCCGTTTCCGATAATCTTCTATTTTGTAATGTGTCTCTCCTTACATTTGCTAGCATATTTTCGTCTGTGTTAGTTCTGTTGTCAAAATTTATCCTTCTCCATATCTGGTAGGTATGGGTTGTGCTATTCTCATTAGATGGTTGCTCAAAGTGCCTGATAATAAGCTTTAATGACTTCTTTGTATTCCTCCCGTGTCCACTTCTATCTTTTTTCTGTGTTATTTGGCTCATAACTTTGGAATATAGAGGACCTATTTGGGTATTATTCTCATTACGGAAAGCCTCAAGAGTCTTCTCTTTAGAGGAATAGGTCCCAGTAGTACATTTTTTGACCCCAGCAAGGTCCATTACTGTGGAACGCGCCCCTTGTTTAACCACCCGGCAAGCGTTGCGGGATGATTTTCTTTGATTATTTTCCATAAACATAGGATAATTGGTTATTCAGGTTTTCCTTTCTGGGTGTTTTTAATCATGACACCATCACAAGGGGGTTGCCAACCAAGACTGAAGAGCCCTTTCTGCCCATGAGACAGACTTGACTCCGCTGGACATTAAACCAGTATTTCAAGGCCTCGGAGTAGGCTAACAGGTTCTACACCTTGTCCGAGGGTGACCTGGAGGTAGTTGTGGCAAAGGGTAACATTCGCCCACGTCGAAAGTCCGCAACCGGATGCAGTTTATAGTCATACGCAGGACATTTATTATTATTATTATTATTATTATTATTGTTATTATTATCACATTTTTACACTGTGTGTCTGGCTGTTGTTATCGCCACATTTTTTTGCTGATAGGCGAATAATAATAATAATAATAATAATAATAATAAATCCGCGTTGACACAAAATATCAGGTTGGCAACTGGCGCGGTATATCCAGCCCCTTCGCATAAGGTTAAAATGCACTCTATGTCAAATGAAAACAAGAAACAAATCATACCGCCTCGTCCGTCGAGGGGGTCGACAAGGGACGTGTCTCTCAGGGAGAGACCAGCCTGAGGTCGAAAAATATAATACTTGGTCGAACTCTTCCCCCGAACGCAATCTCCATGGTCACCAGGACGGGACAGCTCCCAACCCTGGCCCTGCAGGATCTCCACCGAGGAAAAATAAAAAATAAAATAGAAAAAAATGGACTAAGGAAGAGTATACGAAAGTTTTATACTGTTTTTACTATGCGTTCGAAAAACCTGTAAATAATATTACTGAAGATTCACATAATAAATGGTGTACACGCAACAGTGAAAGTGATAAATATGATAATCTTGACGCAAATAAACTAGCTAATGCAAGGAGATACATCATCCGTGAAAAGAAATTGACCGACATTGAAATTGTGCTAATCAAAGAGAAGGTAGTCAGTGACACACTCGAAGCTGTTAATGAGGTGTTAGTTGACGAAGATGCATCTTCTTGTAAGGTTACGGATAATTATAATGAATTAGGTGGGAGAGGAGATGTAGAGATGGGAGTGGATAGGGATAGGGAGAACAATATAGCAAATACGGAACCACTTGAAAATGATTTTAACCCTAAAGAACTGTTAGTGATGAGAATATATAACCTTGAACAACTATTTATTGCCAAACATACTGAAATGAAGGATAGAGAACATCTGATGAAAATTCGACACACACACAAATTTACAAATATACTCAATCTAGGAGACATTGCACTGAATCAATTATGCGAAGAAATCAATCCAGACATAACTGAATTAAACCATCTCATATGTGCAACAGCTAAGGTACTTGAAACTAAATGCGGTGTTAAGTCAAAAAGTAAAAGAAACAATAAAAGAAAAGTTATTTAACATAAATGGCAAGGAAAAATTGATAAAGAAATAGAGGGTTTGGGAAAAGAAATCTGGTTACTAGAATATCTGCAAAAAATAAAGAAATAAGATCTGGAAAGGCTGGAAGAGTAACAAGAAAGTATAGAATAGAGAGAAAAGAACAAATTCCCGCAGTTAAAGAGGAATTGAAACAAAAACTTCAAGCAAAGGCCCAAAAATTGCGTAGGTTTAATAAGAGAAATAAATTTTACAGGCAAAATAAGATCTTCGAAACTAATGGCAAAAAGTTTTACCATGAAATCGGAAAGACAACGGTTACAGTGGATGAAATACCTTCAGAGGAGCAGGCCTGGGGATTTTGGAACAAAATTTGGGGCAATGAAAAGGAGCATAATGAAAATTCTGAGTGGGTTAAAAATCTTGAAAATGATGTTCAAAACATCCAGGAGCAGCAATGGGACAATATTACTGCTGAACAGATAAAAAAGGCACTGAAAAAGTCACAAAAATGGAAGTCCCCAGGAATAGATCGAGTTTCTAACTTCTGGCTTGAAACTTTAAATTCCACTCATTCGAAATTGGCTTTGAATTTTAATAAACTGATGACCGAACCAGACTTAACATCCAAATGGTTTTGCTCGGGGACCACCTATTTGCTCGCGAAGACTAATGACACTGAAAATCCGAAAAACTATCGCCCTATTACGTGCTTGTCAACATCATGTAAACTCCTAACTTCAATCCGGTCAGAAAGAACATATACACACTTAAAGGACAACAGCATCTTCCCTATCAAACAAAAAGGTTGCATAAAAGGATCCTACGGCTGTAAAGACCAATTGCTTATAAATAACATGAAATTAGAAAACGCGAAATCGAAACACAAAAATTTAAGCACTGCCTGGATTGATTATAAAAAAGCCTTTGACAGCGTTCCTCACTTGGATTCTGCGATGTCTAGAACTATTTAAAGTGTCTTCTACTCTAATTGACTTTTTAAAAACCTCGATGAAATTATGGACAACATATCTTCTTTTTTCTTACTCGGACAGTATTTTGTCATCTCCTGGTATGCAAATTAAATGTGGAATTTTTCAAGAAGACTCATTCTATCCTTTGCTCTTTTTTATGGCATTCATGCCCTTATCTAAATTCTTAAATGAAACCGGATATGGATATAAGATCAACAATAAGAAAGTGGATCACCTCTTCTACATGGATGACCTGAAGCTTTATGCTAGTAATGATGGAGAACTTGAAGGGCTACTTAAAACAGTAAGAGCATTTAGCGATGACATCGGGATGGAGTTTGTATTAGACAAATGAGCCAAAGCAACATTTAAATTGGGAAAGTTGACGAACAGAGATAATGTAGTGCTTAATAAAGATGACGTAATTAAAGAACTAGATCAAGACAGAGTTGAATTCAAAAAATCGAATCACAGCTATTAACACACTTGCGATGCCGGTGGTTACTTATAGTTTTAATATCATCAACTGGAACTTGAGTGAACTTATGAAACTAGATACAAAAATTAGAAAGCAATTTACCTGCCATAAAATGCACCACCCAAAATCTGACATAGACCGATTGTATGTACCCAGAAATAAAGGAGGAAGAGGTTTAATTCAACTCGAATTATCTTACAAAACCAGCACAGTTGGACTCGCTCAGTATTTAGACAACACAAATGATTGGATGCTGCAATTGGTCAATCTCCATGAAAATTCCAAAAAACGTCATTCTGTTATTAAAGAATCAGACAAATTTTCTCGCGAACTAAATCTAGAAATACAAGAAAACAATGACTTAACCCCAATTGAAATTGCCCGAAAGACGAAGAAATTGGCTACAAATATCGGATTAAAACAGCTTGAATCCCGGTGGCAAGAAAAGCCCCTCTACGGACAGTTTGTAGCTCGAGCTACACATTCTGATGTTGATGAGCTCGCAACCCATCAGTGGCTCAAAAGCTCCGGACTCAAGGGGGAAACTGAAGGCTTTATCCTTGCTGCCCAAGATCAGAGCTTGTTCACCCGAAATTATCAAGCAAATGTACTGCACAATGGAGTGGGTGAAAAATGTAGGTTTTGCGTGGAGAAAACTGAGACTATTGATCACCTTGTCTCCGGTTGTCGATATTAACACCAGGAGAGTACAAAAACCGCCACGACAGGGTTGTACAATGCCTTCATTGGAAGATCTGCAAACACTTCTCTGTAGAGGCAAAAAGTAATTGATGCGAGCACCACCCAGAACCAGTCACTGAGGGACAGGATTTCACCCTCGTGTGGGATTTCGCAATCCACACAGATCGCACAATACAGGCTAACCTTCCTGATATTGTCATCAAAGACAAGAAAAACTACACCTGCCTTCTTATTGATATGAGAGTG
>RDPX01000329.1:411779-422280 GCA_003991215.1 Morbakka virulenta
TAAGGGGTGTTGTGGTCGGTCATTGTATGTACCTGATTCGTTTATAACTACGTTCATTGGGGCTGGCGGACCATTAATACTGGTGCGACAGTTTTTATGTTATCTTTTTTTTGTCTAGTTGATTAGTCCGATGTATGGCTATCTTGTATGATTTGTTTTTGGTGTATGCTTTCTCTATCTCTTTGAGCCACGGTGTTGATAGCAGAAATTATGTTCCAAAATTATAAAGTTATGAAAACGCGTTCCGCAAGATCTATTCTTGGGGTAGAAATTAATTAGGGTACAATTCCACGCAAAATTTTATATACAGGTATTTTTGTGATGTGCTTCAAAATTTTGCACGAATTTAAAAATTTTTGTGTTGACTGTTACAGAGAGGAAGAGGCTGTTATTTTTTAACTTGAAGGATTACAGTTTTTACTTCGCTACAACTAAGTAGGAAAAATAGTACATGGCCAGAAACTTTTTTTTCCCTTTAGAATATTTTTAAAAAGTTGTAAAGTATTAGAACCCACTAATTGACTTCCTGCGTAGCACAATAAATAAGATTTGATCACCGAGTAGCAAAAACACGACTTTTTGTAAAATGTCTACCATCCAGGCTACAAAAACTGCAATTTTTTTTTTGGTGGTGGTGGTGGGGAATGAAGTGATGAAAATGACGAATAACTTTGTTTGGGGAAGAGAATTATTTTTTCAAAAGTTAAATTTTGTATTTTGTTTATGTTGTATGTAAATAGCATAGTGTAACATGCATCTTACTCTTACACAAAGATTCACCGGCGAGATATTGAAATAGCCAAGCACATGTGTATCATTTGCCTCTGATTGGTATTTCTTCACTGATATTGTCATATGTAATGCCAAAGGGCATTGGCAGGAATTTGTAATTGATCACTTGATTAAGCAGTTAGCCATTCAAGTGATGTGGAAGATACATTGTGATGCAGATTGCAAGGTTAATGATAGTGGTATTAGTGGTGATGTAGGTAGGTATCGATGGTTTTGGTCATGTTATTTACATTTATTTTGACGATTGTTGTGGTGGTAAGAGGAAGTTATGATGATGACTAATGTTTTTAAGTATTGATGATAATCACAGTGCTGATGATGATAATCATACTTGTGATGTTGATTGTGGTTATGTCAGATGTCGTAGCGGTGGTGGTGTTAGTCGTTTTGATGGTTGTAAATACATAGCTACTGCATTAACCAATATTGTAAAGGAAGTAGTTTGTATATAAATAGCAGTTTCACAGGACAGGAGTTTTTTATGACACATGCTCGTGAATGACAATAGTTGTTCTTGCTTCCCACGCCGTTCTCTGTGAAGTCCATTTTATTTGCACTTCAGTGAATACATCACACTTGACACTTTTCATTTGGGGATTGCGTCTACGAAATGACTAGAGATATACCTTTATTTTCACATCCAGCTTAATTCGAAAGCATCAAGATGTCATTTCTAGAAGTTGAGTTCTCATAGACATTTTCACCTTTGGCACTTTTGCTCTTTTGTACTCAATCTCAAAAACACTTTCCCACAATGGCCACGTACATCATTTAGACAGCTGAACTTACCAGATATCAAATGACTTGCCAGAGAAAAATAGAGACGTGTTTTTCTCCCAGCTGGATTAATCATTGCCTTGGAATGAGCAAACGAAAAATTTCCCACCCAAGCACACAACAGCGTGTTGTTTTGTTTAAAGTTGCCGTCTGCATTACTTTTCTTTGAATTGTGAAGAAATCATTTATGTACACAACCACTTTTGCTGTTAATTTTTAACTGAATATAAACGAAGAGCCGTTGACCTGTTTTCCCCAGTTAATGCAAATGACTACTTGGGACTTTCACGGTCTGTTTTCAATTCTGCCGATTTTTTGGAGGACCTACAAACATTAACAATATCACCAAAATGATCTTGTTAATTAGTAGCGCTTCAACATTAGACCTATTTTACAAGGGTACAAAATACCCTTGATGTGAAAAGTTTTGTTTTGCCACCCACGCAAGTCAATAGCTTCACCCTAAAATGGCATTTTAAACCCGTTATATCTTTGAAGCCCGTCATATCTAACACCACTGTGGCGCCACAATGACAGTCCAAATGACAAAAGTAAAGCACGGCGCATCACGTTTCGGTTTTGAGCTGTAATTTAAAGTCTGTTTCATTTCTTGTTGCCATGACGTTTTGTTTGTTTAAAGATTATTATGAAAACCATGTATTTGAAAAGGTAATGAAGCCTGCCGTCTACTGTTAACATAGCTTGTACATATCAAAATTATTGACGTGGATAAAGCGTTTGGATGGAAATCTCAGAGTTTCGAACATCTTGCCTACTTTGAAAGCGAAACAGGTGAAAAGAAAGAATATCATGATTTACAATAAACGAATTACACATTGTTGGCAAACTAAGTTCTCAAATTGTATGAACGGGTTTGATTAAGAATAAAATTGCTGCGGTTAAAATTATTTCAAGCGTAGCTATCGCACTTTATTTTAATAAAGCGCGGTAGCTTTTACGTTGTCCAGTACCTAAATTTGGCGCATTGTGAAACGCCATTTCAACGGGTTTCTTTCGAAAGCGGAATCATCCAATTATCAAGCTGAGTACCCAGATCATCAATATATATTCTTACCATAGTTGACCACAAGTAATAATGTAAAAACAAAGGCCTTTGCATTTAGCAATGGAAATCTCTTCTTGAGCTTTTCCTTGTTCTTAATGAATTTAACAGTTAGTCTGTAGTCCATATTTGCCCTTTATCCTAATAATTGTTCTTTTTGTGAAGTTCATCAATTTAGAATGCAATGGAATTAATCTGTTCACAATTCCCTCAGCGTAAGACAATATATTTGTTTCTCCTTCAAAGGAAATGCCTCGGATTTTGTTTTGTTGGGCTTAAGTATTTGGCACAAGTATGTTTACTTCGGTAAACAGATCTTTGTGAGCTTTTGACAAGCTGCCACAATAAGACAAACGAGGTGAAATTCAACAGCGTGGCAATGTATGGGAGCACATTTTTCTTTAAATTCTGGTCCAGGTTTCCAGCCATAAATGGTCACATGGAGGGGAGGGCAAATATAGCAAACAAGACCCCGTTTGCCCCCCTTCCAGGAATGTTTTTAGCTTGATCAAACTGAACATTCTTCACTTCATGGGTAGTACTTGATATATTGGTGACATTAATCACAACTGGTTTATCACGGTAATTTTGATGGTAAAAGGAGATTAGATAGCTGGCGAGGAAGTTCTTCCTACCATAGTTGGTAAGGGAAAGTTAAAAATGAGAAAATAACCGACACCTTTCAGACAGCATCACAATACGATCACAACTTTTCACACTAAATTGATTTTCCTGTGTCACGATTTATTCTTACATTGACAGGCCTTTATTTTGTATATATTTGTTGTTTGTATATTTATTTAAAATATACAGTGTCAGTTATATACAAGTGTCTATTATATACACGTGTCATTATCTTGTCAGCGTGGGTTCTGTTCAGAATTAATATTGAATAAGATTGAATAAGAATAAGATTGAGTGACCGCAGATCATATCTGAGCGAAGATAAATTGTACCCTACCTATCTGTTACCATTTCTGTCCGACGAGGCTTGCTGCGACGGTGCAACGGTACATATTACTGACCATCTAAAACAGGTGAGGAATGATGATCGTGTTGACATGGCCTCATTTCTGGATCAATAGGAGAATATTCCACCTTCTTGCAACAAGAATTAATAGATATCCACCCTGTCAGGTGACTTACATTTTTCTCACTGTAATTTAGGATCACGTTGTCATTGTATTCATCGACATCTTATCAAAACAGTGAAGAATTGACTTTTATAACGTGTAACAATTTTTAATTTCTTCAGTTTTCAGCGCTTTTCATATAACGCGACAATCAGCAAAAGAAAGAAACGATTCTGTTAATACAGTACTTGTGACCACACTCACCCTACGAGTTAACCCCCCCCCCCAAAAAAAAACAACAACAAAAAAAACAAATTCTAAACAATACGTATTTCACACATGCAATGTTTTCTTTAAGCTTTATCAACAAAATGTCATTTTTAGTGAAATGAAAACAAGAATAAACGCCAGTAATAAAGCTGCCTTTACTTCTAAACATTTTTCTCATTTGCCTTACAAATAGAAGGAACTTAAACAAGCAGGTTATGAAAGGCAAGTGTTCAGCTGGGCAGGTATTTACAAAATTCTATCACCTTTAAAACAAACAAAATTACAACAGAAAGCGATTTTCAAATGCAATAATTTGAAATAAGCACAAATAACATCAAAAAANATCAACAAAATGTCATTTTTAGTGAAATGAAAACAAGAATAAACGCCAGTAATAAAGCTGCCTTTACTTCTAAACATTTTTCTCATTTGCCTTACAAATAGAAGGAACTTAAACAAGCAGGTTATGAAAGGCAAGTGTTCAGCTGGGCAGGTATTTACAAAATTCTATCACCTTTAAAACAAACAAAATTACAACAGAAAGCGATTTTCAAATGCAATAATTTGAAATAAGCACAAATAACATCAAAAAACAAATCATGATCCTCATTAAAGACATGCGTTGCAGACGGTCAGAGTGGAGAAGGACAAACAGTTCAAGTCAGACAGACATACAGACAGACAAAGAGGGGGAGAGAGGGAAAGCTGGGCGGAATGGAAAGCAGAAAAAGACAAGTGTGTGAGACAGTTATACAAAGATGGTGGTAGAAAAGCAATAGGAAGCACCCACATTTGAAGTCGGATGTGTGTGAGTACCTGGGGAAACTCGGCATCACTAAAGCGTTATGGGGGCTTTGAAAGGGGAGCAAATTTTTGTGAAGGACGTTATGTGAAGCAGTGTTTATGGCTATCATGACCCACGTTCTTAATTGTTTATGATTATTATTGTATTATTATCTTATACATTGCTCTTTTTGTATTTTGATTGATGAAAAAGAAAATACCAAGAGAAGACGAAAAAACCTCATTGCATGGACGCTCCAGCTCCCATTGTTTATTTTCCGGTTTTATAAGGTCTTCCAAGGGTTAATTGGTTTATGTTAGTTATTGTTTTCATGCCAGGTTAACTTCCGGGTTACAGAATGGCATGGAGTCACGAATTTTCAACACAGAAGGAGCACATTTGTTGTCATGGTTGCCATCGTGTATCACAGGTGAACATGATCCGGTGACAGACGCGTTTTTGGTTTTTCAGGAAGGAGTTTGAAAACTTGATTCATTTTTTAAATATTTGGTGCGGATTATTATTGACCAGTCTTTTCCTATAGTCTATTACTGAAGAGTTCTTTGAAATATGAATTTTCATGTTGAGATTGTTTGGCTCCCATTTTTTATTATGTCTTTTATTGTGTTCGTGCAAAGCCAGTGTTGGCTTAATTGGTTTATGTTAGTCCAGTCATTGTTTTCATGCCAGGTTAACTTCCGGGTCAAAAAATGTCAAAGTATCACGAACTTGCAACACACAATGACACGTTGGTTATCACAGGTGTTTGATACCATGATGGAGGCCTTTTTGATTTTTTAAGGAAGGAGGTTGAAAACCTGATACATTGTTTAGGTATTTAAATGTTTGGTGCAGGTTATTATTGACCAGCCCTGTTAGTGTGAGTTACAGGTTTACGGAGTTGCTCAAAATATAAGTTTTCACGCTGGTGACAAAAGTGAGACAAAAGCTGAGAAAAAAGTTTGGCCAACAGCGAAAAACTCACGTGAAAGCCATCTGCAATTGCTAATGAATCAGCGAAGACAAATGCGAGCGAAACTCTGATACAATAAAATGATGAATTTCTGTTCGTTGTTATACAAAATTCTTTGGATCATAGTTCGTTACACGTGAACTTTATTGTATGTTATTAAGAGAAGTGCAGTGCATACAACTTGCTTTTCAAATACACTGGCTCAGAGTTGGTAGAGCGAGGGGTTAAGTACCAAAGGGTCACCATTTGTTAAGGTCAAAAGTCATACAGGGTTAAAGGTTAAAATGGTGTGAATAGATTAATTGGTGAATGAAGGTAAATATGATGAAGGGATTAAAAAATAAAATGAAATGAACAAAATTTGATGATTTATGAGGCTGGTTTTCACAAATGTTACGTTAGATATGAAGATAAAAATTTTGTAGCAATCAAAAAATCTTTCTGGGAGCAACTTGTTTAAGGTTTGTGGAAAGAGAATTTGTTTATGGAAAATCCGATGTATGTTAGGCACATAACGAAATTAAGGGTAGTTTTTTCTTGTGATGGTAGCTAAGTTGCGTCTTGCTGTGAATGTTTTAAGAAACGGAGATTGATGCTCAGGAAGCACTTATAATGAAAATAACGATAGAGCGAAGAAATGGTAGCTTCGTCTTTCCTGTAGGCAAGAGGCTGCAGAAATCAAAAGAAATTACCTGCAACAAAATTGTGAAGTTAATTTTTTCCTCTGTTTACTCATGAAAAAGTGCCCCATGCGAAGCCTTCTAGCGACACCCCAAAATATGACGGGAGTACTCCATCTTTGGACAAAGGTGATTCTTTTGGTTGAAGGAAGAAACATGGTTTTAATTATGTTAAATCCAGGAAACCACCTTTTCCCACTGTACCACTTAATCTAGACCAGAAAAGAGAGAATCGGCAAGACCTTGATCACCAAAGCTCTATGAAGTGCAAACATAGACACTTTTATCATCTGCAGATGTGTTAAGAAATGATATCAGAATGTAAATGATAATAAAGAGTTAACGATAAAAAGGCTGTGACTTTAAGAGAACCTTGAGGTACCCCAACTGATACTATGTACTTAATAACTCTCCACACTAACAACTTCTCTATAGATTTATCAGAAAGAAAGGATGTGATGGTTGAAGTGAAACAGCCTATTGTGCCAGACCTTGTCAAAGTTTTGATGTAAGCTATTGCCCTAGATCCTATGAAATATTCAGTTTGGACATCAATAGTTGGTGTTCTAGTACGAAATCGATATTGCTTGTCACTAGATAGTTGTTTTTTTTTGTATAAGTATATAACAGAACCAAAGAAAACAAAGTAGCTTTATCATGTGAATCGTAAGCTTTTTCTCAGCGACATTTGGAGGGATAGTTCTCCGATCACCAGGCTGCTAAAGTCATTAGGTATAGTTCTTATACGTCGACAGTGCGCATCACATGGTGACAGGGATCGGGTTGTTTTAAGGAGTAGGGCCATACCTACCAGTTTCTTTCTTCAGTGCTCCGGGCCATATTTCTGGACGAGTGTAAAAATACTGTTGATGTGATAGCTGTGTGCAGGCAATTTTTTTTTTCTGTTTTTTTATTTCTTGTTGTGTTGGTTTCCGTTTCCATATTTTCATCCTCCTGGTCAAAGGTGAGATACTGTGTCCGGCAGTGTTCTGTTATTTCAGGACTCGACGTTTCATCTTTTTAAACAGTTCTCTTCTACTCCTTTTCTCTTTGGCCCAAGAAACGCATCGATTCACCAATGGAGAAGGCAGGACGGTCCTCCTTACAATGTAGGCTGTAAACTACATTACATGTAATCTATGTTATATTTACAAATATTCAGGTTAAAACAACTTACTAATGGGATCAAAAAGACGTATTGGGCGATATGAGGTAAAGATTGTTCACCAGTATTTTTTAACACTGGGCATACAGGTTTACAAAAAGATACGAGGTGTTGCCCATGGAGCAACGATTTTTTTTAATTAAATGAATTTCTGACCCCCTCCCACCACTTTCACCAACAATTTATTATAATTTTTAGTTTTATATTAAAAGACATTTTATTTTGTTTCATTTCTTCTTTATCCTTGCATATCTTCCAAAACCTATCTTTTGCCCTACCTGCCGGTCCTTTTGAAGCCCTCCCCCTGTATGCATGGTTACGAGACGGTCTTGTTTTTTACTTCACTTTCTTTCATGTATTCAATTCCAACCCTCGATTTTCGTCTCTTTTCCTGTCTTTTCCTCTCTTTTTATCTCCAAATCCATTTCTTACTTTAGATGTTTGTTGTTGTAATATAATTATTGTTAAAACATTTGAAACACAATCTTTCATGCCGATTTATTTCTTCCTGTTTTCTTCAATCCACTTCCTTATTTGCCCCCCCCCCCTACTTATATTCGCTCCCTGATACCTAATAATCCTTTTTGCCATAAAGCTAACTAACAACATAAACTAACAAATAGATAAACAGGAACAGACTGCGTTCATACTTTGCGTTAGTGTGTATTCAAAGGGATGTTATTTATTCTGCTTGCGACAAAGTTTGACATCAAAACAAAACAAATCTTTGTGTTGTAGTGGACTTCAGCAGACCTAGTCTACTTGATTAGAAAAGTAACATAATACATTAAGAGGGAGACTGCGTCCTACAATTTGGAAACAGCAAAAAGGGTACCTTTGTAGAGCGCAGGGCATTTTTTTTGTCAATTACGTTTTAACGACAGGAAGAACAAAGCGGAGAGTTTAAATCCGCAAGGCAGCGGGTAAAATGACTAGTTATTATAAAAACAACATGGGTCTTAATATTCTTGATATTTCCTACCCACTTGTTGAAGTTACAAAATTTGTACTCACCTGAGTTTTTTTATTTTAATTTCCATTTTAGGTTATTTGATGTGTTCCAATCTTGCACATCAGAAATTCATCGTCGAGAATCCTACCTGAACCTCGTTTTTGAACATCTTGACCATGACTTAGCAAAATTCCTGGAAAAATACCCGCCACCTGGATTGCCAAACCATCTTATCAAGGTACGTTGCTGGTGCCATGTGGCCATTTTGCAAAGTTGCTACAGATACTAGATCTTACTTTAAAGTAATTTAGCTTGTTTGACAAAAAAATACCCAATTAAAAACTTGTGGCCTCGCTCTTTTTCCCCTTTCTCCCCTTTTCCCCTTTTCCCCTTTCTAGCAATCGATCCATCTCGTCCCTCTTCCCTAGTGCCTTTTCCCTAACTCTCTTTAGTCCCCTTCCCTTTCTCTTTCTCCCCTTTCCCTCCCTCCCCTTCTCCCTCTTCCTTTTCTCTTTTCCTTTTCTTTTCTTTCCTCTCTCTTCCCTCTCCCTTTTATTTCTTTCTCTTTCCCTCCCTCCCTCTCCCTCCCTCTCTCGCCCTCTCTCACCCTCTCTCTTTCATCTAACATGTTGCTATCAGTATAGAATAATACATCTATATTACTGGTTTTTTTGTCTGTATTCAATTCTAGAGCATCATGTATCAACTTTTAGATGCAGTGGACTTCTTACACACCAATCTGGTGATTCATCGTGACTTAAAACCACAAAATATTCTTGTTGGACGGTCTGGACGAATCAAGATAGCAGACTTTGGACTGGCACGAATCTATAGTTTTTGTGTTGCCATAACATCTGTGGTACGTACATTCTGTTGGGAGTAATTAGGGCTGTGTTTCATCGCTGGTTGTTACGATCAGTGATAGATAAAAATCTTTGTACGAGATTGGAACTACGCCCTCCATGTCGGTCTTGTTATGTAGGTTTTCCACTAAATACACAGGGCTACAGGGACATTGATAGTAAGGATCAGGCTGTTACCATTTGCCGCCTAGATTTTCAAGCATTCTCGTGATTAGCAGGCCATTTAAACATATATCATGGCCAGGAATTTGCTCTTCTTACATCACCAGGTATTAAATATATTAATCCGGTATTATGTTTTAATCATAAAAATACTTATAAGTTGTGTCGTGGACATTGCATTTTACTCCGATATGTACTCTACTACAGTAGTTATAGTTATCAAAATATGTTGCATTTTTGATTAATTAATATCAATAGGATAATATATAGTTAATGTAAATAGAGATCAGAAGGTTGATGCGAATCTCGTAGTCAGATCGAATCGAATCTTTAACTTCCTCTCTCTCTCTTTCAAGCCCCCGATTTTTTCCACCCTCCTTCCTACATTTTCCCCATCACTGCCCCTTTTTTTCCTTTCACTCGCGTTCCCTTCCCCTCCCACTTTCCCCTCCCATTTTCCCCCTCCTCTTCCCCCCTCCTCTTTCCCCCTCCTCTTTCCCCTTCTTCCTTCCCCATCCTCTTTTTTCCATCCTCTTTTTTCCATCCTCTTTCCCCATCCTTTTTTTCCATCTTCATTTTTCCTTCCCCTTTTTCTTTCCTCTTTGTTGGCTTCCGCGTTCTTCCCTTTCAATTTCTTCCTGCCCCCTTTCTCCCTCTTACCCTCATCTCTGTTTTCTCCATTTTCTTCCCTTCCTTTTTCTTCCGTACTTTTCCTGACCTTCTCCCTTCTCTATCTTTCTTCCTATTTTACTCTCTCAACTACTTTTTTCTATCCTTCATTTTTCCTTCCCCCTTTCTCCCCTTTTACGCTTTTATCAGGTTTCTCCTTTCAATATTTCTTCTTTCGTCTTTCTTCCTTTCCTTCCTTTCCCTCCTTTCCCTTTCTCCTTCCCTCTTTGTCTTCACTTTTTTTTCTCACCTTCCTATTTCACCTCTTTCTCTTTGTT
>RDPX01000329.1:447939-469507 GCA_003991215.1 Morbakka virulenta
TAAATATATATATATATATATATATATGTGTGTATATATATGTATATATATGTGTATATATATGTATATATATATATGTGTGGTATATATATATATATTGGTTTTGGTATATGCAGTTTCTGCAAGCTTCCCGTTTTTCTAGCTGTCACTTTCCCTGTCTTGATTTATACATTGTTTTACCCGTTGTCATCTTCGTCATCCTTTGTGACGTAAAAAGGCCCAGTTTCTTTTTTGATGTACTCAAGATACTTTCCATCAATTAGGTAATGACGGTAAAACTAATTTCCTGTTTAACTTGCAGACCATCTGCTCGACGTCGAGACCAATTGTTATTGCAGTCATATACCGGTATAGTCAGAGTAGTACTACTCTTACACCTACGCTACCCTTATTACGCATAGTGAGATAACCCCTCGCCCCCCCGTAATTCAGCTGTCTTCAGAAATACTTTTCTTCATGTTCAGTTTTATTAAATTTATTTTAAGTTTGGCAACATTGTGCGATCATAGCAATTCTAAGAACTCTTTCATTTTGCATTGGAAAACATCGGACAAAAGACAGCGCATGAAATATGAGAGGTCCATCCAACCTTAAATATCATGTGGGGTTGACACTCGACCACTTAACAAAGGATTAATTATCCTAAAATTTAAAGTCCCAAAATAATAAACGCAGTGACTTGAAGAGATAAATCTGTGAAAAAAGGCATTTTATTTCAAATCTGTGGTAAGTTAGCAAAATAAACTTGCAGATGACAAAGTACAAGATTAAAGACTGATAGGTTGGATAAATCATTACTTGCGGTGTACAACAAACTCACTGTTAGTGATGAAAGATATGAACTAAGTCTGAAGGATTGTTTAAGCTTGGTTTCTGATCCAAGCCAAAACCTTTTCGTGGTGAAGAGATTACTTCTATTTTGATCAAAAACAACTCGTGTTGGGTCGACAGACAACCAGCAAAGTAGTACAATCACAAACTCTGCAAATGTAATATTAGAGCGAGTGAAGGTGCTAATGTTACACTTTGGATGTAATATTCTAGTTCTCAAAGAGAGAAATGAAGAACAAAGAAGGTGTGTACAACAGACAGAACACTGGGACATGATGAAGTACAATGTCTGTGCAAGAAGCGCTGGAAGCCATGAACGATTATTTTAAAAGCTATTTGGTCCGACTGCCAGGTACAAAAAAGTTTTTTCCCCAGAGAACTGGATGATTAACTACAAAGCACATTCCTCATAAGAGTACCACCACATTTTGGAATTTTGTTTCTGATTTTCTATTTTTCTAAACGATTTTAGGAGCTAAGACTTTGTGGGAGCAGATACTCTTAGGATATTTTGTACTACTTACTGAAGAAAGGGAGCATGAGTAAAAAAGAGGAGAAGTGGGTTAATAGACCCATCACATTTATAATAAGAAGCCTTGCCCCTGACTTGCACAGTATTTTACATAGCTTTAAACAGTTGTGACCATTCGAAGGGTATTTTCTCCATTTCTTTTATCCTCTCTTAGGTGTTCTCTTGTTTTTAGTGCTCCCTGGTTAAAGTTTAAATCGATTTCGTCTTTTCCACTAAATTTAATAATTTTCAACTTTTACAAACGTTTGTAGCTGAAGAGAAATTTCCACATCACTCCCTTTCCTCCTCCTCATTGATAATATCTTTGCGTCAATTTGATCTGTCCTTGGACAAGGTGCAGATGTGCCAGGAGTCAGAATCCCAAACTTGTACCCTCTAAAAGTTCTGAATGTACTTAAGTAACTTGTGTTTTGGCTGTCTGATCCTCTTTTATCATGTGGGGGAACCAACGCACATGCATGTAGGCTACGGTGACCAAACAGTTTTAAAAAAAATAAAGGACACTTCCGATCATCAAATTTTGTGACGTCACAAATGTATCAACATACGTACACGTTACATGTAGCCTTAAAAATTGTGCATTCAAAATTTCAAGTCATATACGCTCTCCAAAAAAAAACATAATACACAATGAAAAATAGCATTGAATAGTTTAGTTGTACGAAGCGCAAACTAACCGAGATTTTAATTGTACTTTGATGATGAGTGTATTTCCTCCAGAAGCTGCCCATCGGATAGTAGCATATCGTAAAACTTTGTACACGTTTTTGCGCAGTTATACTTCAGAAATAGCGCTGATTTTACGGTTGAGACTGTCATCTGCGTCTTATCCGATGTCCAAAAGTTATTCATCAATGAAAACACTCGCTCGACGGGTGCATTTGTGGCTGGGAGGCTAAACAGAAACTCGATGATTTTAAGTAGCTCTGAATGTTCAATATCCGATGATGCAAACAAGCGGAACAACTCGCACCACCTACTTGCAGGTGCAGTTTTTGTTTCATTCCAAGAGGCTATTTTTTCAACTGTCGTGAACTTCTTCAGATGGCGAACTTCCTCAAACAATTGATTGTCATTCACACCAAGTTTCTTTATTATCGTGGAACTCGATTCCAGAGAAACTTGAACTTTCTCCCAAAATACAGGGGTTCTGAGTAATATCCACTCAAAAGTTTGAAACTCCTTTAGGTTGGCAGTCCACACACGCAAATAATCCTTGGATATTGCAAAAAAATCCTGACACTTCTTACTAAAAAAGGCAGATTTTTCGTCGTCTACTTTCGCTAGCTGTCTTCGTACCTCAAGAGGTAGGAAATGAGTGCTGCTTCGATCTTCTATTGATGATAACAATTCCTCAACAATAAGACAAGCCTCGACCATGCTGACGTCATCTCCTTCTAGTTTAGAAACTGCTGAATGAAATATTGTAGCTTGTGCATGAACGAAAAATAGCCATGCTTCAGAAAGCGGATTGTTAAAAAACTCGTATAGAATCGTAGGACACGGTTCGACAGAAAAGTAATCTTTCAATGGTTGAAATATCTGCAGAATTCGCTCGAGAGACGGAAGGAGAGAAAGCCATCTGGTGCCACAGTAGCTTAATACATTTTTGTACTCCACATCAATACTCTCACAAAACTCTTTGAGCTTTGTAACTCGCACGCTATAGTGTTGAAAATAGCCAAAGATTTTAATTAAGACAGCTTCCAAGTCTACAGGTAGAGAATCTGCGGAACGCTTCATACAATTATTAGTGATATGTGCTATGCAGCCCGATCCTATCAAGTCTGTATCAAGCGCAGAGTTCAGCCTTGCAAATACATTATTGCGACCCTTACGGGCTACACCACCAAAATTTGTATTCGTATTGTCGGCACTCAGGCACACAATTTTCTCCGAAATTTCAAATTCTGACAGCTTTCTTATAAGTAAATCGGTCAGTAACTCGGAGGTCTCACGTTTAACATCCTCAATATCCAAGATTTTAACGCAAACACCACTATCTTTGTTGAAGTAGCGAGTGAGAATCGGGATAAGTTTTGTTGCTCCATGGTTGGACGCATCAAAAAATACAGTGACAAAGTGTGCATTTGATAGGTCCTTCCTCAGTTCTTTCTGGAAATGTGGCAAAAACACATTGGAAACTAATGCTTGAGCCTTTGTCCTGCCACAAGTAAATCTAGGATTGTGGGCAACTTTTAACAACTGTGTTGTACAATCCAAAGACCGAAATGATTGTCCGTGGTATATGGTATGATAAGCAAAAGCTCCTTCGAGTGCAGCTAACTTACTTTCTGCATCTCCTAAAGTTTTTCTTGAGAAAAATGATGATACAGACTGGCTGGAGCTCACAACAGTTTCAAAGGCACGTTTGTGTTTTTCGAGCTTCTGGTGTTGAACAATTGCAGATCGACCCATCGATGAAATGTTAATAACAGTCCTACAATATTTACAAAAAGCCTCCGTATCCGATTCTCGCTTTTCAATAAATTTGAATTCCTTTATCCAAGAAGGGTTAAAATTGCATTTCCTTTTTTTGGACATGTTTCTCTTACACTAATAAAATTAATAAATGCACTGTACTGAGTGTACTCGTATGTATAGTTGTATACTAAAACTCTGAATGACGAGAAGTTTCATTGTAACGAAATAAATGCGATATTAAATCTTCGATCGGATCTAAAACGACTTGATCTTGGTCTTGATTGACACAGTCTCAAGTTATTTTAAAGAAAAAACTCATCACATCTGGAGGATGTAGCGATGTTGAGCCCGGCCTAATGGGAAAATAATGGATAGTCATTTTCATGATAAATGGTTTGTTTTTAGAACTGTCACGTGTGCCAGGAGCTCGTTGCGACTCATTTAATGCGTCATTGGTATGTTATAAGAGTCTAAAACTGCTAGGAATGAACTTCCTTGAATTTTATTTCAAATAAAGGACATTTCTTCGAATTTCTAAAATATAAAGGACAATTTAAAGGATTTTCTCAAAATAAAGGACAATAAAGGACAAGGCTCTGAAATAAAGGACTGTCCTTTGAAATAAAGGACATCTGGTCAGCGTAATGTAGGCTCTTTGTAGTCCATCATCCATCGATTCGGATATCTATCTATCATCTGTCCTCTATGTATGTATGTATGTATGTATGTATGTATGTATGTATGTATGTATGTATGTATGTATGTATGTATGTATGTGTGGAGTGGTGATAGCAATACCCATCCACCGGATCCCCAGGTTGCGGATAGGGGAAGTGCCTTCAGACCTGGGGGTTAGCGGTGAATATGGTAATAAGCAGTGCCGGACAAAATCATGGAATGCCCTTTGGCAAGGCATAGCACCCAAAAGCCACCCCACCAGAGTAATGGGTAAAGATTTTGGGAGCAGGATATCGGATGTGCAGCTGACAATCATCAACAAACCGATGCTTTGGTTAACTGTACAACACGTCAAGCAGATGAACGAATTATCGTCAATGGTTGAGGTGAATAATTTCAATGTAAGTTACTGCGTTTAGGAGTGAGAGACCCCTTAGTTGCTGTTGTATCATCTCCCTGAGAGGTCACTCAATGAAACCTGCGACTGATACAATTGCAAATTATCTTGCACTTGCCTGTCATTAAATCATAACTGTGGATGATCAGAGGGTGATATATGTGTAGCACAGACATGTGTCTGTAAGATCTTTTATGTACAGGTATCTCTTCAAAATTCTTGTGGCGATGAAGTTGTGGCGACGTGTACAGACTTAACAGGTTGAAAGTATGCAGTCATGATTCTGCACACAGGCGAGTCAAATCTTACCTTAACATCATTTTCAAATTCTGCTGAAGAGAAACTAACTTGAATTGAGCTTTTAGCGACTGGGCAGCACTTTTTAGGTACGAGGCTCACTCAGATCATGAAAAGGATGTAGGAAAGGTGACCCAAACATCGTCTATTCGATCGGAAGCTGGTCCGGTACCTGCAGCTGACGGCTGTTCAAACGTGCGGGGAAAACAAAAGTAAAAGAAATACCGTTTATGCAAAAGAGAGAGTTAAATTGAATATCGCTGCTTGGAATGTAAGAACACCTCTCGATCGTGAAGAGTCTGCTCAGCCAGAACGAAGAACAGCTGTTGTCGCAAAGGAACTGGCTAAGTACAAAGTTTATTTATGTATGTAGGTATGCGTGTGTTTTTATCTTCACACGTGGCATGCGTATGAACAAACGTTAAGGCCTGCATGTTCCCACCACTCTCACACAGGCCTTTACGTAAACACACACAAATACATGAAAAAAAAAAGGTTTTTGGTCATTGGTCATCTCTTCCACGACTTTTCCGTGTCCACACTGAGTGCTTTCTTCCTTGTTATTCATTACAACTTACTGTGGGTATCAGACAAGAAAAAGAGCTACGTTATTTCAAAGTACCGTTTAAGAAAAATGTCTTTCCAACTGTTGTCTGAATACAATATAAGTTGCCAAAAATGGCTAATGCGTAAAAACGAAGTCGACTTTTTCCAAGACATATCCACACGTCAGCTTTTTACAAAATTTGTAAACTAATCGTACCTAACTATATACATATTACTAAAAGGAACAATACCAGGTCTCATCTGTTGTGTGTGAAGCACATGCATTTACCGCAAAGAATGCTATCACTTGGGCGGCTCATTGGTCAATCGATGGTCTGAAATGGTTTCGTTGCACATCTTACGTTTCTCTTTATCGACAGATCGTTTTCGAGGGAGGCGAGGCGAGGCGAGGGGGCAAAACTCTACCATAAACAATGGAATGGAGAGGAAACACATTAATATACAAAGCTAAAAAAGAAAACCTTGGAGTAACCAACTAAAGTCTACCAACACATAATACACACACGTTATTAACTATCATTCAATTAGTTGTCAGTGACTACCCGCTTGAGCAACCGTAAGGAAACAGCGTTTGTTACTAATCAGACCTTTAATTACTGGACGTTACCAATACCTAGACGAATAAAATGGTAAAAAATGTATCCTAAAAATAAAAAAACCCACTAGAATGTCTTAAGATCTTAAGCCAACTGTCCAAAATCAGATTTTCAAAGCGTTGAGTCAATCATCAAACTTGCTAGCTGTCCAATAATGACATGGCTAGCAAGGAAAACAAAGATGGCTTTGTCTGCGTAATATTAATATAGTTTTCTCAATGGCCCTTGTCCTGCTCACAAATTAAAACCAAAACTGTATTTCAAACGTTGCTGTATTTTACGGGGGTATGAAATCACTTAACATGCACAATAAGCATGACAACATACGATGAATACAAACATCATACTTATTTACAATAAAAGGTTTTAACATATAAACTTGACATCTTTGTTGCAAGCAGTAACTCAAGAAATAATTAAGCTGACGGGAACTCTATCTTTCCAGTTGAGGTCATCATCTAACTTATTTATTCCAGACATTCGAGACACTCTCACCCTCAGTTAACGCTATCAAGAATTAAAGTCTTAAAATAATATAAAGGGTTCGTTATGTCAATCAAGCTAGTAACAGTGAAATTGCGCTCACATAAAGTCAATCGAGCAATTTTACATCACCTACACCCAATATTGTGAATCCGATATTGGTCACAAACACCACAGATTGTACGAGTGTAACACACACAAAGAGAGATCCAGGTAAGCCACCTTATCAAAACAAACTACTTACTTTAAGAATGACACACGTCAACCATACTGATAATGCCAAGACTCTTTATTTCTTTTCAAAAATGGTATCATAATCTTGCAGAGAGTTCGTGATATTGGCAAGTCATATCTTAACAGTTTTGTGCACAAAACTGACATTTGATTTCGAGAGATAAATATTTTGAATTGTTTAGTGCTGTCCTTAACGCACCAAAACTAATAAGCTCAAAGGTATTTCTTTAAAATGTTTCCTTTTTCTGGGTCGGTTTTGGGGTTTTCAAAGGTAAATTAGTTCTCAGGTCGTAAAAATTCCCCGCTGTTTCTGTTTCGAATATGCGATCGATTATTGGCCGCTTAAAAATAATACCATCCGCATTAAGATGTTGCAAATGCGAAGATAAAATAATAGAGACATTATCTATATTCGATTTATCTCAAATTCCTTGCACTCAATGCGTTACTATGCTGTTACGTCAAGCGATTGAGATTTGAGAAATGGACGGCGCAATTAATAAAAAAGAGTTGGTTGCAAGTAATGACCTGGTGACGGACAGGCGCAGATAGCTCTGGTGGGTGGCAGAGCATATGGCCATGATAGGTATATGCACTGTTTTCAATCCAGTTCAATTTAAATATATTTTAACTTTTCCAAAATGTTGAAATCGCATGACATGCGGATTGCAAAAACATGTTGTCCAAGTTGACTACAGTTTTGTACATTGGCAGAGGGGAGTTGTCAAATTCTATTATTATAATTTCAAATTGGTCTTTTCCTGGTCCAGCGATATTATTATACTCTGAGATTCTTTTGTAAAGCAAACAAAACGGAAATCTCAACAGTAAATAGAGATAGAGAGCAACCCCCTCCCCTTTTTTGGAGCCACGTATTTCTAGCAGTCTACTAAACGTGATGAGTATAGCCCGTTCAATATCATCCCACCCCAACACCACCTGTACTTTCTCAAAATAAATGTAACCAACCAAAAAAGTGTAAACTAACAGAGCGAGTACTAAAGTACTAAAATTAATACAAGCACAATGATCCACAATTTAACCCATAAACTCAAAACAAATTTATTAGCAATGTTCATCGAGGTAGAAATAAAAACTGTGTACTGTACAAAATTCCTTAAAAAGGTTAACACTGCTGTTTTTGTAGGTGTCATTCCTTCATCAAACACCATGAAATTCTGTCCTTCTACCTTGACATGAAAGATGTAACCAGGTGACAATGAATGTTTGACAGAATGAAATTCAAAATTAACTTTTGGGTAAAAAAAGTTAAATCCTATTAGACCTTGTTCAGAAAAATTAATTTTTTTAGCCTCTTTTTGGGCTCTAATTGTTGGCCTCAACGTGTTCTCATACAACGAATGGGCTAACAGGGGGTCTAATTCATGTTAATTATTCTGGTATAAGTGGGATTAAAAATCCCTAAAATATCGCCATGAGGGTACAAAATTTGTGGGAAAAATCCTTACTTAATATCGTTGTCCTTCGATTCATCGGTCCATATCTTTGCCTGAAGCAAAAATGACACTTTTGATAAGGCCTATGGAATAAGTGCCGAACACCACGGGTCTTTGGCGTAGCTCGCTTTTATCTGACCTTCAAAGAAAATAACACCAATGGGGCTGCCAGAAGCCTAACTTTTTATACGTTATAAATAAAATTTCTCAGTGAAATTCTAAAATGCCTGCTAAAATACGGTCAAAGATCTCCACAAGAGTCTTGCAAAATAAACATATTTTCTTCGTCATTTTTTAGAAGGTTCTAGTTTAGTTTACTTCTGTTATAAAACACTCCAGGCCTAATTTAAACTAAATATATATTTTGTTCAATAAATTGGGATATTATGGGAACTGACAAGCAATGAAATATGGGGTAAAACGTACTTGATAAAGTACGTCTTATCCCAATTTCTGGCTTGTATCATCCTACCATTAATATCTTATTTTGGGGTATATAAAAACCATATACATCATTGCTAACTGAAATGGGATATTTTGAAATCAAACAAATCGTCACTAACCTAGGTAGGATTATTCAAAAATTGAATACATTACCGCCAAACTGAGTTGGTATATTATCTCATAACCTGAATTGCATTCATTACCTTACTAATTTGTGGGTGAGGGATTTATGAACAAACAACCAGAATACAATCTTACAACCTCTGGTAACAATATATGCAAAACGAATTCGTTGATACATAACATTAAGAATAAATAGTTTTCTTCTCAACGTACTAACTTAAAAAGGTTACATACATGAAGAAGAATGATGTAAAAAGACACGTTCTAAGAAAATGTTTTATACCATAAGAGAATGTATTAAAAAATAACACGTTGTTTTATAAATCAACACCCGGATGTCAAATCTACAATTCTAGTCAGATATACAATAGGAATATGAAAATACACTTAAAATCCCATCCGAATTGGCAGTAAGCTAATTAGCCACCCGCCCACTACCACTCAAAAGAATCCCATCGAGAATGGCGACAAATGGTGGTACATGAAAATGAGAGTCAATGTAGATCTTACGGTAAGAGTTTCAGTATCTATGCTTCTACTTTGCTGAAATATCCCAAATGAACTTTATACAATAAATACAATGCCGAAAAACTGTCACATCAAAGCTAACTTGTTCTTCCAGCTGAAAAGGAGTAAGAAAGCTGTTTACTCTTTCCTGTTATTTCTTGTGAATGCTTCCCTAGAAACGTAAAAAAACAAAACATAAGGTCTCAAATCACATTACAGAATTAAAAACCTTATTGCATGCAGCTCGACGCTTAAATACTCTTTTGAGTGGGGTGGAAATCTTTACTCAGTCAACTTCCTCAGTTTATTGAGCCCGTAGCGGGCGCCAGTCTAGATTCAATAACCTCGAAAACACGCCGCCGTGCTTTAAATCCATTTCTATATTTTCGTCATTTTAACTCAGGAAGGCAAACTCGAGTTTAATAAAGAAAAGGAAGCATCAAGCAAAAAGCACACAAATGGGATCAGCACCTAGTACAGTGGTTACCAATCTCGGGGTTGCGGGATGCGATGGGGTCGCGGGATGGAAGGATGGGGTCGCGGGATGGAAGGATGGGGTCGCGGGGTGAAAGACGAAATCTTGTATAGGACATGAATACAAGGTAAGTATAGTGTTGCTACCTTTAACAATCGAGTACATTGCTATTATACATGTATTTATTACATCCAAGTACATGTATGTGCAATTCCATACTGGCCTTGATGACTTTTCCTGAGAAATTCCATAAAAAAAAAGCGTTAGGGTCGCTTGTTTCAAAGGCTTACGTTTTGGGGTCGCGTGACGGGAAAGGTTGGGAACCCCTGACCTAGTATGACGCTTTCCAACTCGTGTTTACGATGCCATATTTACTATTGCTATTATTTTCCATATTCTTTTGTTTACTCACATTTTTCCAGGCTGTCAATACACGAAAAAATTGAGTTGTTGTGAAAATTTTGTTTTTTAATGGTTCGATATATTCCTTTGTTTACGCAGTTTTTCACGCTAAAAACGCTATGATGGTTAGTGACATCTCTGGGCGACATTTAGCTGTTGCTGAGACAGTTGCAGTACAGTTGAATCAGTAACGTTGATGTTCTCTGGTATTCTTCATTTTATGTCTGTTTTCTTTTCTATCTAAATAGGTTCCTTGTCATGCTTGCTAACAGCAAAAACCATAATTCTATCCAGAGAGCATCTGAAGAATTGTGCTGTGTTTACTAATGCTAGCGTAGAGCCATAAACGGTGCTAGAGATGGTTTTACAGAAAAATACGAAAACAAAGAAGAGAACTAACTTTATTGATCAAATTTGGAAACAGAACTCTTTAACTCAGTGTTCCCCATTAGACATATAAGAGTGTAGCTTTCCATTGAGTTTCATTGACGATTTTGCATTTATAAGTCATCTTGAATTTAATAACAATGGCAATTTGTTAAAAAATATATAAATAAAAATTCATTAAACAGATAATTTTTTTTGAAATTCAAGTTAAAAAAATTACGAACCCCCCACCCCCACCCCCTTAACAACTTCCCAACTATAGAAAAAATCGACCGTAAATTACGTAATTAAGGACCGCCCACCAATCGAAACCGTACCAAGCATGTCAGATGTAGCAAAACAGGCAAAAAGTTAAATTCAATTTTCCAATGCAATACTTTTTTTAGAACTAAAGATAAGATCATAAGTGACATTGGTATGGGTGAAGTGGGACCTAGGGCCTCCCATTTTTATAGCTCCGAAGATACTAGCGGGTCTAAATCCGGCTCCGATTATGTTTAGCGGCGATTGTTTAAAAAAACCCCATTCGTTAAACTGACTGAGATAGTCGTTACATGTGCACTAGGATGATTAAGTAATTCTTAAAAACTTGTAGATATGAAGTGGTCACTGTATTCCTTTCTTTATGTGTTCTTAAATGTCGCATTTGTTGCGAGGTCGAGAAAGTGAAAAAGATGTGTTAAATTATTTGTATCATTCAATGTAAGAATGTGCAATCTCAAAAGTCATTTCTTAACAGCACCACGGATTTGACTGGTAAATGTAGCCCAGATCAGCAGTGACACTTGATATTTATGAAAGTTCTTATTTACTTTTTCACTATAATGAAACAAAGCACCAGCAGTTAATCGTAGTCCTTTTCTCTTTTTCATTGTAAAAAAACAACACCAAAAACAAAGAACAAACTCTAGCTGTCTGGGGTTTTCATAGAAGACATCTTTCCGCTTTTAGTTTGTCGACAACTTGCAAAGGTAAAAGCTCATGCTTTCGTTCACAATGTTCACAATGTTCACAACGTCTTACTGTCACTCCAACAATAGGACCATGCTTGCATCCTTGTTCAGCTATAGTCAGTTATACAATCTGATGGGGTGCGGTCAAGATTCAAGATGAGCTCATCAGGAATTTCGTGAGACTTTGTCAAAAAGGTAGTATCATGTAAATAAATCAATTCCTTGGCAAAATGTCTCCAGTCTAGCTATTTGCATGCAAATTAACGTAAGGAGATATGCGAATCTTGTCTTTCTCTGCAAACTGAGCTCTTGATTCTTTACTCACCAGGTTCTCATTACATCGAATAGAAAGACTCTGTAGTTTTTCTGCTACTATTGTTGCTTCTGTCTTAGGGACAATCAAAACACCGGGTGATGCATGATTTAAGACAACAGAGAGCTAGCTTGTTTACAAACACTCAAGGTACCGACTTTTACCCGCTTTAAATAACTAAATGACAACATGTTTTCCAAACAATTGGCTGACACGCTCTCTGTTTCCAAAATCTATGATTCGAAATAAATCTAAACATTAATAGTGCTAAAATATATTTTAGAAATAAATTTCATTGCAAGGTCATTTTTCCTTGAAGAATATTGGTAAAAATGGAGATAACTGACTGTTTTAGCTTCATTACGGTCTTACGCGGTTTTTAATGTCTACCGTAACACTGTGAGTTGGAACCCATGTAGTGGACAAGAAATATCTTTTGTGTGTGTTGTTTAAAAGGCACTGTTTGAGAAAGAGCAATATTACCCGGATAGATCGTTTCTGCAGTTGTTGGTCACGTCCCTAAGGACCAACTATGGAACATATGGTTCGCAATTTCGAAAGTGGCAACAAGATCTGTAGTATCTGCAAACTACCAAGCAAGATCAGACCCCCTTTTTGCAAAGGAGCTTAACGTTCAATTTATACAAAGAATGGCTGGAAAAACTGAAGAAAAAAAACCCAACCTCATTCAAATATGAAAAGAAAAAATGTAGCAGGTCAATTCAAACATTAAGAAGATGGTAGCAAATAAAAAAAAATTGGCAAAGGCAATTGAGGTGGACGAAACTGATTCGGGTACTGAAATAAAGGTATGATGTAGTTTTGTTATGAAGGATTTTGATTTATAAAATACACATATTTTTACGGGCCTTTTGTCGTTTCATTTTCCAGAGTCAAATAAGCCGCACTGTTGTAAACTACGACAAAAATCCAGCGGCATTTAAATAAGATAATCTTCTTGTTGTACCGCTTAATTACATACGCGGTCTATTTTCGTACGGTAGTATATAAAGGGAAATCTATTACCAAAGCTAACTTATTGTCATATATGACAATAAAAGTGATGGTTTAATGTTTGCGCTACTTTTATGGCTTTCCCTGTGCGTTTTTATTCGCTTGTTTTAACTTGCGACTTTCCCACAATAACCCACTCCCCTTCTTCCACTCCAACCATCTACACGCATTGTAATGGTTTGTTTAGACAGCCAACTCATGAAACTGAAGATAACGATTTAAAATTAAGTAGAAAAGTAACATTCTACCTTACTAGCCTCGGCAGCACCATAACAGAGGCTGCTTGTGTGCGGTGACTCGTGGCTTGCCGTGCTGTAACTATATGGATGCGACCCCAAGAGTCCAAGCATGTTCGAGTCATGCCCAGGAACACCCGCAGATGCCGAATGTCTCTGTTGGTGAAGCATTTGATGAATGAAAGATGAAGGCCCACCGATTAATGGTGGTCCTGGTTGAAACAACCCTGATGGTTCTTGTGTGCATGAGAATCCAGGTTGCACAATGGATCCTGCTACTCGCAACGACTGCTGGTTTGCCCCATTTATGTGGCAATGCTGTGGAAACTCTTCTTTTTCTTCCTTTGTCTTTTTTTTCTCCTTTTTCCGACCAGCAGCTCCTTTTCCGGTCTTCCCTAATTTTCCGAAGGAGGCAAGTTTTGGATCCTTTGGATCGGGTGACTGTGATTTCGAGTCTCCCTTTTTCGAGTTTGGACTTTCATCTGCTGTGGAACTTGACGCTGAACCAGCCTTTTTTCTCTGGTATCCATTGAAGCTGTGCAAGTCGTTACTCGTTTCCCCGTTTGTACAAGGTGCCTCAGCGAAATGTGATGTTGATCCTTCTTCATTGGTATCACTTCTTAATTTTGGGAGCATGTTAGCTAGAGAACTGGAAGTCGTTAAAGTCTTTTCAAGTGATAACGGCACTGAAAGTCTTGCATTAGCAGCTAATAGTCTGTCCCTTCTCGCAGTAAGTTCACCCAACCTTGTTTCCAATTTCACATTGTCTGCTCTTAACTGATGAAGAGTAGACAGCAATGAAGCAACTGCACGAAAGAAAAATAAAACAGAACGTTTAGCAATTTAAAAGCAAAGTGCAAAGCAAAGTGCAAAGCAAAGTGTAAAGCAAAATACTTCAATGGAAAGTCAAATCTATTCCTCAATTGTATGAAATAAGATGAATACCCACTTGGAAAGTATGACATGAATCTGACAAAATAAATATCTCGACAGCAGTAAAGGGTAAAGGAGATTGGAAAGGGGAGGGGAAAGAGACTGGAGAAGAAAAAAGGGGGGCACAGACGTTGGAAATCAGGCGCAGGAAGAAGTTAGAAATGGAGAATATGGGAAATAAAGGAAGAAAGGAAAAAGATTACGAAAGAAGAAGGAAGGTGATGGGTGATTGCGGGAGGAAAAGGAACTGAGGTAGAAAGAGAGAAACTGTGTGGGGTTCGTTATATCCTTTTACATGAACTTGCATAAAGTATTCCCTTGGCATTTCAAAATATTTATACCTGGAACCAAATGCCGTCCGTCCGTCCGTCCGTCCATTAAGGAGGAATAAAACCCCTCTGATCTTTTAGGAAACTTTTTGTTAAAGCCATCTTGCATGCGTCATTTACGCTTTGTCTAAAAAAGGCGTTTTAACTTAACAAATTAATACACTTCTTGTAGAATCAAGAAATGATTCTCATATCACTAAATGGTTACCTGAAAAATCTCTTTGCAAGATACTTTGTACAGTGGTGTTAAAAACACGTCTTCATCCAGTTTAACCTCCCATGAAATAAACATGACTGTTAAAAATTTCTGGAATTTTCATGCAGTCGCTTTAAAGTTCCAGATCATAACAGCCTATAGTTAGGTTTTTCTAATCTGTACTTTGCTCCTAGTATTTTATTCAAGACACTTGGTCATTCGTCAATGCATGATATCGCATTTAGTATTGGTCATAAAGGCTGGTCTTGCAACAACAATTCCCAGGTGGTTTGTATCAACAAGGTCGGTGCTTTTTTTCTTAAGTTCTGCTGCTCCTGCAATTGGCTTTACACTTTTATACTTTCATTTAAAACAACGCTGTCTCTGAAGCCGAGGAAAGAGAAAAAGTAACATCCTTTTTTAAAGCCGACGAGGCAGATGATAAACTTAGTTACCGTCCCATATCTGTCAACTCTGACATTATTCCTATCTGATCTTAATTCTGAAACAAAATGGGATAGAAGTTGTGTATAAAAAACATTCAATAATCACACAACCTAGATATGAAGATTACGATAACCTGGCTTTCGCGGGAGTGAACCTCGAAAAACAATCTCAATGGGTGCTTTGTGTTTCTGTAACAACAATACCAACAACAACAACAACAACAATACCAACAACAACAACAACCAACAACAATACAAACAACAACAACAACATAAATACGTTTGATGATCTTAAGACTAAACATTCTCACTTACCGTCAAAATGCGAAGCTTTCTGAATGATAAACTGTGCGCTTTGGTTCCACTGAAATTCAAGCAACTCTTGAAAGGAAGATGGGCTGCAAAAGATGAGAGCAAAAACAGATACCAATAAGGTCAGGTGAGCGTATCACGGCAATGGGGGCTGCTTTGTTGATGTGATTACAAAAAAACACAACAAATCTTTCGGAAAACTTAAAATCAGTTATTCACAATTAACGAATTACCTTCTTCTCATGAAAAAGTGATTGATCGTTAAAATGTGGATAAAATGCCTGCCTAGCTGTTATAAACTTCAAAATTTCTATCAAAAACTGTTTCGTCTAAGATTTTTTCCAACAATTTTTCAGGGTCATTGGAACGCCAAAGTAGACAAAATATCTCCGATAGGCTTTACATTTAACCGCAAAAATTCAATAACACCTGACCAATTTATTTCATTATAAAATAAATTGAATACCTAATAAAAACATCCCCATGATCACGATTACTTTAGTTAGTATTCTATCGTACTGTTGACTTGCACCAAAGTTGCACCTTTCATAGCCGTAACTTTTTAAAAAAACCAGTCGAGATTTTTGCTACCCAAAATTCATTAATCAACACACTAAACTTATGATAGGTTCATCTAATTTTTCCTGTTGCCAGGAAGCAAGTTGGGCAAAAGCAATGCTGATAACGGCCATTCACGTGAAATAAAAACAGCCAGAAAACATGTTTTTTTAACAATCCCTAGGCAAAACCGTATTTTGACTGGGCAGTGTCTGGTGGTGTTCATAAAGGCAATGACATTGATGTCTATCATACATAAAAATAAATGTATTTGCTGCTCCATTTTGTCTTGTTAAGCACTCTATAGATCAATGGCAGTGTTGTTATGCAACTACGAATAAAGTCGAATTAAAATGACGTCTAATTTGGTCCGAAGGTATCTCGAAAGCTTTTTCGCTGACACTCGTCTGGACTACGATACCAGAGTAAGAAAACACAAGTTAGGAAGTTATTTTATTAATACGGAAAATAAAGGGAAGTTCAAGAAAATCCGCCAATTGGGGAACTTGATGAATGAATCTGAATTGGCTTCAATGATCCTAGATGGAAGACTGACTTGCCTCTGCCATTTCCTTAGAACTGTTTTAGCGCAAAATTCTACTCGTGGCTCAGCAGTAGATGCTGTGCTACAGATGAATGACTTTAATGTTGCCTATTTGTGGTCAAATACATTAGTACAAAATTTATCGAAAATCGAGACAAGAATTTTCTCCAAAGTGTTTAAAAAAACACTTTAAGAATGCCAAGGTCATCTTGATTAACTGAAACATATCGAGTCGCAATCCAATCTTTAATTGGATGGCGAGACTTATTTCTACTTTAATATAAGAAATACTGTATTTGATACTTAATATTAATACTAATAATATAATATATTATTAATATTATTCAAGTATATAATTTATATTATACTATATTATATAAATATATATATATATATATATATATATATATATATATATATATATATATATTATATCATAAAATTATATAAGAATCGGAAGAAATCTGTGCAAAATGCTGTTGTCAGCCAATTATATACTCTACATAGACTACATATTAAATTACATTAAATAAAATATATTATAATAAAATATAATACAATATAATATAATATAATATAATATAATATAATATAATTTAAGATAATATAATATAACATAATATAATATAATATAAGATAATATAATATAAAAAATATATAATATAATATAGTAAAATATAATATAATAAAATATAACATAATATAATCAATATAATGAATACAATACAATACAATACAAAATATGCTTGTATGAGGATTGAGTGTTTACAATACACCTTACTTTTTTATATTTTTAATAAATAAATACGACTAAGTAATAAAACATATTTTAAACATGTTCTAATGTATTAAGAACAGAATATTAAGAATAGTTTTGTGAACTACAAATGCAGCCTCACAAATCCTTCCCAAACACTTGACTCGATCCTTAAAACAAAACTGTACTCACCATTTCAATTTAGTGTTTTCTGTGCACAGGGGACGAAGTTTACCATTTTCATATACGTCAAGTTTGTCTGATTTTGGCATAACTTTACGATCTAACTTTTGGCTTTTCTGTGTTTCCTTTTTCGAAACCAACAAACCTTTCTTTGTCTTCAGTATTTTTCTTTCTTTTCCTTTTTTTAAGAGCTTTTGTCTCTTCACAATTTTATCTGATACTTTTTCTATCAATTTTCTTTTATTCTTTTGCACTTGGGCTGATGTTCTCTCTGTGTTTTTAACAGCTTCGTTTTTTGATTGTTCTTCTTTCTTCGTTTTGTGTTCTTTAACTGTTTCCTCCAGGTGTGGTCCAGCTTGTTTTTCTTTCACTTGCGTATTAATCAAGTCGTTAATTGAGAATTGCACCTGGGAAACTGGATAAGGCGTTCTTGACTGTGTCGTTGAAGATTTCCCATTAGACGATGATATTGGTGATGAGGTAGTCAAATTGAAGCTATTACTATTAAACTGAGAATCGCTTTTTCCTACAGGAGTGGCCCCATTAGTGACTGTGTGCTCACCTGCAGGTGGGGGTGTACATGACAGTAGCTTTGTTGTAGCTCCCTTTCTGCCTCGTTTGTTTTGAAGACTGCCTTCGGTGCTGGACATGCTTTCAGTTCGAACGCGGGTTTTTTTACTGAGCTTCTTGTTTTCAACATCCAATCCTGTTTTGCCTGTAGGCTGCACCGAAAAAAATAGGAAAAGGGAAATTTTTACATTTATAAAGGGACTATTCATTAATCCTTTTTATCTAGTCATTATCATTATCATCATCAAAATTATGTTGATAATGATGATGATGATCATCAATATTTTTATATGACATTTAGCTTATTGCTCTGGCTGGTGACATAGCCCATAATTTCCTGCTGGGCAAGCTATAGCAAATAGCCAAGGGCCAACAGGTTTCTTTCACATTTCACATGTCAAGTACTTTTCGGAGGATTCGAGCTGTTCCCAGAATGGCCGATTTTTGAATTACCCCGACATTTACATAGATCCATAGTTCCTCTATCCTATCTTCAAATTTCTTAGAAATACTACCCTTTGAACCAACGACTACAGGAAAAACTTCACCTTTTTCATACCCAGATTCTTCCAAGCTCTAACTTTAAGTCATGATATCTACTATCGGAGGGCCATACGATATCAATGAGAGTGCAGTGTTATTCTTTCTTGTTTACAACAACAATATCCGACCGCCTTGCCTTTATTTCGTTATCACATCGGATATTCATATCCCAAAGAATTTTCCATGCATTGTTCTCAATAGATCCTTCTGGACGGTGATCGTAGCACTTTTCTTGTCTCTCTGAACCATATTTTTCACAAAATTTATGATTATCAAATGCCATAACGTCTCTTATTTTCTCGCTGGACTGGTGTGCTGCATTCACTAATTATATGTTCGACTGTTTCTCTCTTTTTACCACACATTCTGCATAAAGGAGTATCAGAACTCTTTTGGGTGCTGTGTTTGACATCGTTCGTCCTTATTACTTGTTCTTGTGCAGGACACAACAGCGCTTCGTCTTCGTCTACTTCCTTAATTTTCCTTTGGATATTTTTGAGCTCAAGTTCAGAAAACGAGCCATTCTTCCTTATGGCCCTCGCCTGATAACATAATCGTTGTTCAGTCACTTCAATTTTCAAGATACCATGCTCCTCCATTCCCTAGCCTCTAACAGGTCTACCACTATCGTCAAAAGGTTTGCTTCAATAGAAACTTTCTTTTAATACCTTGTTCACTTCTTTTGACCAATTTGTTCGAGCAGTAGTATGATGAAGACCGGACCCACGCTGTCCAACCGTAGGGCACCTGCCGGTCGAGGCACCTTCACATGCTGTTCCAGTGCCATTTACGTCGTTACTTGAAACACATTGTTTAGACATTTTCACTCATAAGAGATGAGATGCTACAACCACCAATTTTAATTTTCAAGAAACCATCTGTAGGAAGATTGCTGATTCAAGCCGAGTACCTCCACTTGGTCCGAAGACATAGGATAAACCCGCGAGACGTCAACTCCGTATTTAAAACCTCAGAATTTTATTAGTTTTCCTTCTCCCAAGTGGACTGCCAATNGAACATATTCTGTCTGTAGCCTCTAACAAGTCTACCACTATCGTCAAAAGGTTTGCTTTGATAGAAACTTTCTTTTAATACCTTGTTTACTTCTTTTGACCAAGTTGTTCGAGCAGTAGTATGATGAAGACCGGACACGCGCTGCCCAACCGTAGGGCACCTGCCGGTCGAGGCACCTTCACATGCTGTTCCAGTGCCATTAACGTCGTTACGTGAAACACATTGTTTAGACATTTTCACTCATAAGAGGATTAGTGTTGATGAGATGCTACAACCACCAATTTTAATTTTCAAGAAACCATCTGTTGGAAGATTGCTGATTCAAGCCGAGTACCTCCACTTGGTCCGAAGACATAGGATAAACCCGCGAGACGTCAACTCCGTATTTAAAACCTCAGAATTTTATTAGTTTTCCTTCTCCCAAGTGGACTGCCAATTCAGGCTAATGAGCTCCAACTACCCAGGGCTAACAGGTACTATACTTTGCCCAAGGGTGACCTGAAGGTAGTTGTGGCAAAGGGTAACCTCGTTCGCCCACGTCAAAACTCCACAACCGGGTGCATTTTAAGGTCAAACCGAGGATGATGATGATGATGATGATGATGATGATGATTAATATTATTTATTATTGTTATTATCCTTATTACCCTTTCAAGATTGATCCTCCATCATATCACAAAATCACATCAATCATTCGTCGTATGAAGTCATCTGTCTCATTATGCCCACCAGATAAAATATCTATCTTCCTCACTGAAATAATAAAATCAAATGGATTTCTGGCGATGTTCCCCCTGATTGGAAAATGGCCTGTGCAATTTTAATGCTTAAGACCGGTAACATCGATGACCTTTCTACCTTTCGGCCAATTACTCTTGAAACCGTTCCGTTAAAAGTATTTATATCCTGTTTGCGTGACTAGTCGAAAACCTGAAGGATAATAACTTCGTTGAACATCAGATTCAAAAAGGTTTCACTTTTAATATCTCAGGTACTATAGAACATATTCCAATGATGGCACAGATGGTAAATAAGGCCTGGACATCCCCTAGTCATTACACTTTTAGACCTAAAAGATGCTTTTGGTGGAGTTCACCAAAACATAATAACATCTGTTCTAGATCACCATTACATTCCTGGCAAAATTAAGTCTTTAATCACCAGTCTTTACACTGAATTTACAACAACATAGATCACTGATCGTTTTACAAGTGAAAGCATAATAGCTCATTGTTGGCTTTTGCAAGGTGATTGCCTTAGTCCAGTACTCTTTAAGATGTGTTAACTTGGTTTTTCACCTCACTATAAGAACGACCGCATGTTCAATCCTGTACACTGGTTTCAGTTCGCAGATGACGCTGCGGTCATTACAAGTAGGGAAAGAGAGAAGCAGCTTCTTTTAAGCTGTTTTACTCGATGGTGTCAATCGACCAACATGATCACTGGGATTGAAAAATGTGCCACATTCAGTATCAAAAAATTCACACCAAGATCTCTTCAATTTCAACCCAAGCTTTTTGTTAATAATGAAACTGTATCTCTTGTAGCCATGGGAGATGCCTTTAAGTATCTCGGGCGTTACTATGACTTTGAAATGACCAATCAGTCTCACAAGTCCAAGCTTCTGTATGTTTTACTAGGTCTTCCTAAACAAATTGATTCTTTACCTATCCATCCAAAACACAAACTGCGCCTCTGTAGTGAATTTGCCTTGCCAAAGCTTTCCTGGCACCTTACTGTTTCAAATGTTTCTAAAACTTGGGTAGTAGAAAATCTCGACAACCTGATCTCTAAACACATACGCCAGTGGCTTGACCTGCCTATAAGTGCCAC
>RDPX01000329.1:471618-512935 GCA_003991215.1 Morbakka virulenta
CTGTACAATACATGCTGATATTTGTGGATTCTTATCGCCATACATTATAACTTGAGGCATGATTTGCTGTTAGTTCCTCCACAAAAACAGTTTCAGATACTTAAATTGACGGTGGGGTATGAAACAAACCTGGATAAAATGCTTCCTGATTAGTGAGGTTTGTTTTGTATGTGTTCGGATGAAAAATAAAAAGTTTCCATTATTATTATTATTATTATTATTATTACTATTATTATTATTATTATCATTATCATTATTACTTAATCGAGGTAATCACATCTTATGATGTTATAGCTGGGTAAATCTACCAGATAGCAAACCATTTCCCACGGCCTCAGGCATCCGTAACCTTCCTAATGGCTTTTGCTGATCATAACAAGCAAGCTTTATCGTTATTATTATTATTATCGAGATAAATAGAAATTATTATTATATTATATTAGAAAACCAAACAAAAATGGTAACATCACTTCAACCTTGGAAGTGCCGCCCCACAATCAGCGAGGAAAGGCACATTGCTCAGGCGGTTGTTGTGGGTCTCTGTCGTTAATATCAATTTGCTGTACTATAGAAAATTTCTCCAAGATGTCTATTCTCATTGCCTCCAGGTCTTCTGGATTTACTTCCTGCAATCCTTCAAGACTCGTTTCCTGCAACCTTTCATTTTCTATCCCCAACATCCTGACCTTTGCCTCCACCTCCATCTCAATCAATTACATCAACATTAATATCAGTATTCTTTGTATCACCCTGTGTATCATATTCAAGTTCTCTTTCACAATTCATTCTAACATCCTTTGAAACCTCTTCTTTAATCTGAGAAAGTTCAACATCTGTCAATTTCTTGCTGCGCATAATATACCTTCTGACATTTGCCAGTTTATTAGCATTAAGATTTTCAATTTTTTCACTATCACTATTACGCGTACCCCAGAGAATAAAAGTATCTTCAGTGTTATTTGTCTCTGGATTTTCATGTGCAAAATAAAAGCAATACATAATCTCCTTGCACTCTTCCCTTGTCCATCTTTTCCTTTCGAGTGTTGTTAGGTGGTGATCTGGCAGGGCCAGACGTGGGATTTCTCCCTTACCATGCTGGCCTTCGTTAGGGGAAACATTAGGCACAGTAGCAGACTTTTCGACCTCAGGCTGGCCTAGTCCTGAGGGACGCGTCCCTTGTTGACCCGAGCGACCGACGAGGCGATATGATTTACTTCTGGGTTTCGCTTCATAAAGATTGCGTTTTAGCCTTACTGCCAAGAAGCTGGAGTCCACGCGGATTTATTTTTATTGTTATTAGAAAAATAAAATTCAGTTAAAGGTCGTGGTCAACTGGAATTTCTTACTAAATATTAATTTGCTTCCAGCAAGCTTAGGTATTAAGTAGAAAAGTAAGTACTCTGGCGGTGCACAAAAGGCACGATTTCTGTAATGTACCGAAATGGATGGTATGGTTAATTTCTTTCAGCGGGCATTCAAAGTTCTTTGTGACCAAAATCTCATGCACCCAAGTTTTATGTTTCTGCGAAAGTCGCGTCCAGTCTGATGATGGTAATAATTATTATTATAATAAAATTAGAATACCTTGCATCAGCAGAACTAGCAGAAAGGGTCTTAGTAAACTCGTACAGCTTAAGAAAACTTTTATCTCTAGCAGTGGCACTTCACCTTGTATGGCGTGAACCAACAAAAATTGAGGGGAAGTCTATCTTTACAACAATCAGGTTCATATGAAACTTTGACTAAACAACAGATATCCGGTCAACCTTAAGATCTTTTTCAAATATCATCTGAGCAAGTCTGGTGCTACACACCTTGCCAACATCTTCTTTATCCAATTATTATTATCTTATTGATATACCTTGGCTTGGTTAAAAAAAGATGGCATTAAACAATGCCATTAAATAATAATAGTTCCAATCCTGTGAGGGCCTATGGTACTGACCTTCCTGTCACAGAACAAATCATCTATTTTGAAAGTATTGCGTTGAGTGACAGCGAAACAGAAACTGATGTCAAAAGCAGAATTAACTCAGCGAGAAATGTGATGCGATTAATGAATAACATTTGGCCTTCTACACACATTTCAAAACGTAAAAACATTAATTTGTTGAATAGCGCCATGTACTGTCAATCTTGATGTGTTAGCGCATAACACAAAATGATGCTAACAAACTATAAGGTTTTTGTTTACGTTGGAAGCCCTGTGGCAGAAGGAGGAGCGTCCTCAGTTAAACACCAAGGACGAGTACAAACCGCACGAACTCACAATTATGTGGTGACTGTCGTAGATATAGTACACAAAACACTTTTAAGAATTTTTGTGACACTAACTCTATCTTTTCTGTTTCGATAAGACCATAGTATATATTAATGATTGATAATGACGATTATGTCGAAATGCATCTCAAAAATCATCTGGTCAAAATGTTATGGACAATAACAAACTATAAGCCAGCCTTTCACAGAACCTGTTAGGGACGATTCTACGCATTTTCTGGCCCTACAAGATGTCCAACCACAACCTCCTATAATGCGGAGAGCTAGGAATGTTCTACAAGATTCTGGGTGAATTGACAGTGTTCATCCAGAAGAACCTTTGCATAACAGTGCTGCTCTGTTTTAAGATAGCACAATAACCTTCCTTTACGTCCTAAAGAAGTCAGAACGCCTTGATAACGAATTTCAGAAATCTAAATTTCAGAATTAAAAAATATTTGTAATTATGCTTTTTTGAATCGTTATAAGTGAAATACACTAACGAAATTCAGCGTTCTTAAGTAAAAACTCTGTCAGAGGAAAAAATTATTGAAGGATGCTAATCGGGGAAAAAAGAACCGTAAAACGAGGAAAGGAACAGATACATCTAGATAAGCGGGTTGAAGTGAAGCAACAGCCACTGCCACGTTTTTCCAAGCAACGGGAATATGAAAACATTACCGGCATAGAAACGAGGTGCAGTTGATGAAGTCTTCACGGCCCAGTTTCCAATGAGATACAGTTGTTCATGTCAATATGACGTAGCAACAGAGATGATAAAAATAGATACCGTCTGTCCAGTTTTTTTAACTGTGTTTGATAAAATGGTGCAACTCTGATCTCGTTGTAGAGACCAATAACGACATAACTGGAGAACAAATAAGATTGATCTTAAACATGATATCAGAGGAAAATATGTTGCCGTGACTACGTGACATATTTCTTGGACGTGGTAATGGACCTATGAAAGTCGTCACGTGCGCAGAATCCAAATGATTTGCTTTTATTACAATTGTATACAGCAAACGAAAAAGGCCAAAAAAGGTACCATCTGAGCATCTATTTCCATCTAGTTGTTAATAGTTTTCGGCCTTACCTTTTTCGCCCAGTGACCTGCACAATAACCAACATATTGTACATTTCCATTACCGTGTCCACTTTCTTCACAAAGAAGTCTTTTCGCTTGTGCACTAAAAATGAAAGTAAAGAAGGAAAAATGTCATTCCGTTTGTCTGTCTACATTTTCAACATGTTATTGCTTTGACAAAGATGTTCACCCGAGCCCTGGTGCAAACCTCACAACCTCAAATATCAGTCTTCTTGCAAGCCATTTCTTTTCAAACTTATTTTTACTTATTTTTCACTCAGTACTTGTATTTAACTCCAAGAAAAGCCTAACAGTTTTCATGTATCTATCTGTCGGTTGCGTCTGTTGGTTGCGTCTGTCGGTCTGATTATCAGAATGGCGGCGGTGATCTGGTAAAGGAACCGTAGGCACAACCTGTCCTAAATGGGGCATGGAGGGATATATATATATATATATATATATATATATATATATATATATATATATATATATATGTTGATGGGATTGAATTTCACCACAACGTCAAAATGGATTGTCCCTCAGACCAATTCTATGGGGGGAAAAATACCATCTAAAAAATCTCTGCAAGTGGAGGTCGAAAAATTAACCCCCCAAAATAATTTCCCATTTACGTTTTCGTACACATGTTATCACAGGCATTAAAACGAAAAGAAAGGATTACTGACGGCTAAGATAATATTTCACGATTTCTGTGAACATTTAGCGTTTCCAAAAAAGCCAACAGATGTCATAACACGGTGATGGCTAAAACTTGCTCACACTCGTTCAACTATTTAGTTATAATTGCCAGGTTTCTAAATCAGTTTTCATGCAAATATATTACAAATATTAAGGTAAACTAAGCTACCTAGCTTGATTAAAGACTGACGTACAGCCAGCCAGCCAGCCAGCCAGCCGGGCGGACGGGCTCCATTTCACCACATGTTGTAAGGTGTCACTTGGATATTTAATGGCAATGGTTACGAAAAAAACCATTTCGTTCAAAATACCAAGTAAAGCTATCTGTGCCGTACAATTACCACATTTTATGATAGAAAATGTGATAAAATCAATACACAGAACAAGAAGTCTCACCACATTTATATGCTTATACACACATGTAACTTGGCTAAGATAAAAATAAATGACCCAGATAGATAGATAGATAGATAGATAGATAGATAGAGAGAAAGAGAGAGACAAAGAGAGAGACAGATATATATATATATATATATATATATATATATATATATATATATTGGTACATTTAAAAAAGCTCTAAAACAAATTGGGTGTAAAAAACAAACAAACAGCTGTTTCTTCAGTTACTGATGTATCACAACAAGACCTTTTGGGCTTACCCTATTACAAAAGTGATAAAAACCTCATGTAGAAACAACCGTTGATTTTAGACGAATGGGCTAACTTTAAGCAACACATATTTGCCAAGCACCTCAGTGATCATATTCAACTATGAAAATTATTCAGATTGGAACCTTTTTGAGGATTATCATCTTAACAACGTTTTTTGTGTCTTTTTTTCTCTTTGGTATTTTATTCCTGTCCCATCCAATTTTGAAATCTGCAAAGTTTATTCCAAAAATAATGTTGTGTTAGTTTTAGGGCCATATGTTTCTCTTATAAAATTTAATTTTATTTACGTATTCTTTGTGTCCCCGACCCCCCCCTCTTCCGGTCACTGAAACGGGGAAATGCGTTAAGAAGTTAAAAGTCCTGCATTGTTCGTCATACTGTACATATGGGACCAATGATGAAGATTGTGAAAAAATGGGAATCAAACGAAACGTCTGGCATGGAATTGACCATGCTAGCTGAAAGCCCTGTCTGATGTGTCAGATCTTAGTTTTTTCCATCACGAGGTAAAAAAAACCCCACAACAGTGCCCCCCCCCCGTCCGATTCCTCCAACTAGATCTGCCATCACTACATTTGCGGAAATCTAACATAGAATCTCTCAAATTCATTGACAAGCATCTCGACGTTTATGTGACAAAAATCCCATAATTATACAACTAGTTTTACAGGAAGGTGGGTTGGGTGAGGGAAGGTTTGCCTTAGATACTATATATCCTCGAGATAGCGCTTGTTCAGTTGTTTCTTAAGGAAGATAAGACAGTACTACCCTTTTAGATCTTACTTTCGTGATATTCTAGAATCTAATTTTCACTGGTTTGTAGTTTGCAAGTGTTAAGAACAGGCACAATAGGGCATACGACGTACAATACAAAGGAAAGAAGAAATGCACTCTCTTATGCTCCAAGAAGTACATCATGGCACAGTCCATCCATTCTGACACACCACACCACACAGCAACCTGTGAAAAGCAACACAAATCAGAAGAAACAAACACAAAAAAAGGGAAACACGTTTACTCTTATGTATGATGAAGCAACTAATCAATGACTGCACATACCAGGTAACATGAAAGGACAACTTGCAACCAGGTTTATTGCAAGCCATGCATGCACCACACGACGTCTTGCTTTCTCTGCCATTCTCTTCGCAAATGTAACAGGTCTAAAAGATGAAATACAAAAAAGAATAATTTTTATGGTGACAAAGGATGCCCTACGTTTCATGCAGAATATATTTAATGATAAGAAATAACAACAAAGTCAACAAAATAACAAGAAAATACTAATATGTACGCCCAAATTATCCCATGGCGACTAAAATAGACTCTGACAACAAAATCCAGCTCCTGCCCTCCTCAAGGCGTAAATGTTTCATTCTGACAGAAGAAGGGGTGAACGGCTAGTTACTGCCATCTCAAAATCAGTTTTCTCCGGGTTGGTGAACCTTGTTAGCCTTTATCGGTATTTTACCTAGTAGATGATATACTCTGATAAAAAGTTTGCAGTTGAAATGTCGCCAGCTATATAGTCTTGCTTGTTGCCAGAACTATGCAATTGGTACCCAGAAAGTGGCTCTGCTGTTGTACAAGATTTTGGCAATATAAAAAGATTGTACAGGTATTCCTTCTGACCTCAGAATGAGTGTTTGAATCTCTTGTGGCTATGGTGAAGTGGCGATGGAGAAGTGGTGACGCGTGTAGCCTTGACTGGCTGGAAACATGTAGTCACAAATCTGACATAGGCGGCACGGGGCTTATCCCAACATTGCTTTTCACATCACCCAAAGCTGGGAGTGGACTAGAAAATGTGTCCCAAACAAAGCTGCATTAATCTTCTGGTTAGCGTCCTACGGCTGACGGCTGTCCTTATCTGCAGGAACAGAAATACAGGTAGATTTTATACCAAGACTCCCACTTCAGCTCTGCTGTTGGAATGTGAGAACATTGATAGGCAATAGAAAAAGATCTAAGCTTAAAACTGCCATCTTAGCTAATGAACTGGCAAGATACAACGTGGGGATTGCTGCTCTATCTGAAAACCGCTTTGTTGGAGAAGATCAACTTATAGCCTGATTCAGGTTAAATCATATTCTGGTCTGGGAAATCAGAGAAAGAGGGACGTGAAGCTGGTGTAGGTTTCGCAGTGAAGAATACATTAGTAAACAAAATTGAACAGCCAGTAAGGATCAATGAGCGTATTATGAAGCAGAGGATCCCTCTCAATGCTAACAGATACATGACTCCTCACTTGGTTTATGTACCAACACTTATGTCTCATATGGAAGATATACTTCTTACCATCATGCCCTCATAAGAAGCGTTGCTAACATTCCGAAAAGTGAAAATGTGACTTCAATGGTCGTGTTGGCTTTGGCAGTGAAACATGAAACATTTGGGGACCTCATGGTATTGGTAACATCAGCTCGAATGGTTGTAATGCTGCTCAAGCTCTCCACTGAACTTAATCTGGTTATTACCAACACGTTCTTTTATTAGAAGGAAGAGCAAAAGGCGACTTGGTTTCATCCTTAGTTTATGCATGGCTACATACATAACTTTATAGTCCATAGGCACAGTGACCTTAGTAATATTTGAAAGATTAAGACAATGGATGGAGCAGGGTGTGACACAGATCATCTAATGGCTTGGGCCTTACTCAAAATTTCTATTCGCCGTAAGATTCGCTTTAGTGGGGTCAAGGCACCAAAACGCATTGATGTTTCCAAGTTAAAGTATGTAACTTACAGAGATGTTTCGAGATCAACATTTAACCAAACAGATTTCTAAGGTTGTGATGGGGAAAGATTCAAAGACATTATCTTTGAAAAAGGGGCTGACACTCTGGAAATGAGAGTGAGCAAGCACCAGGACTGGTGAAGTGATAACTGTGATAAAGTGAATGACCTCATTATTGAAAAGAGAAGAGCCCGCAAAAAACTTCCCAGCTCTTCACCTTTAAACAGGTTACGTTATGCTGCCAATTTTCTTAATGTGAAAGAGTGTTCAGCGGAGGTTGCGCCAAATTAAGAATAAGTGATGGTCAGATCTGTCTGAACAAATGCAGTTGGCTTCCAACATGAAAGACATGAAAATGTTCTATGACTTGTTACGCCAGGCTTTTGGTCCAAGGCCTTCCTTGATCACAGCTCTTTTGGCAAAGGCTAGGGCCACCCTACTTAAGGCTCCTAATAAAAAAATGGGGCGCTGGTTTGGGCATTTGCAGGATCTCTTTTACAACCCTTCTGTTGTGGATGATACCGCTGTGGAATACTATTCACAGCGAGATTTGCACCCGGAGGTAGATATTGATTCACAGAGGTTATTGGAAGCTTTTGACATTGTCAATCGTCACGCTCTCTGGAAGGTGCTTGGCAAATATGGTTGCACACCTGCATTTGTTCATAAAGTGAGACAGTTACATAATTCTTTGAAGGCCTGTGTAAATTTTAATGGTCAGCTACTGACAATGGAGTAAAACAGAGGGACATTTTTACCCCAACTCTGTTTTAACTGTGTTGGACTGCAGTCCTGTGGTATGCTTTTCATGACAGTGACATAGGAGTTTATTTCATCTTTAGAACAACTGATAAAGTTTTCCAAGTTAATGAGATATCCAAGCCAAAACTCTTGTATGTGAAAGTCTTGTTTAGGAGCTCCTGTATGCCGCTGGTGCTGCTCGTGTTGCTCATTCTCCTGCTGACATGCAGTCTGTCATGGATCGCATAAAATAATTCCGAATGAATTATGATTACACGATTAAAAAACTGGAATAAGTTTTATCTTATCCTCCTTACGATGATACAAGATGGGGAATATGACAAAGAAAACAGGGGAAAAACCCCGAATCAACCACTACCCCCAAAACAACAACATAACTTTCAGGGCTAGGGAAAACTGACAAACACACTTCGATTACTTACTTTTAAGTATCTGTCATGAGGAACAGAAGCAAGTATTATGGGTTCCATTGTAGAAACATTGCCAAATCGTACTTCTGGGATATACAATGCGCAAACGACATGTGCCCATCCTATAAAAATAATAGAACAGCTAAGTGTAAAAAGTGAAAAAAAAAGAGGAACATATCAAACGTGCAGAAGATTAGGAGTGTGACCTGGGTGTCAGAGAATGGGAAAGGCACTAACTAGTTTCTTTCAATGTGGCAAAATCGCAACTGATGTCTTTCAACAGTAATCTGACTTCTTATTCCCTTCCAATATTCACGAACAATCGTTCTAATGTTAATTAGGGTGACGATGCTTTTCCTCTTGAGGAATGCCTGTTTCTGGTTATACTAGTCTTCTGCAAATTTTGTTGGAGTTCTTATATTTAATCTATTGGTAAGTCTGCTTTTAAAAAAGTTGGTTCCTTGTATCGCACTAGGGAGTACATATCAGTCGTGGACATCTCTTATCGCTGTTAGTCTACCACCAGTCCTGTCATGGAATACTGTTGTCAACATCTGGACAAGTGCTCCCTTGCTTCATCATGCACAGGGACCCACTAATGTTCTGAAATATACTTTTTTCAAAAAATTGGTTTCTCTTTATATGATGAAAAATCCTACACGAGCATCAGCCAAATAAATTGATCTTTAAGAGAGGTCACAGCTTTTAATTTTACCATTATACTTTACCAAAATAATAAACAGTAAAATGGTCCATACCTTGAGTATCTGTCTTTTTCAAAGCACCTTCCTTGAGTGGGCAGAGTTCACATTTCTGCAAAAACAAAAGTGAAAAGAAAGTTGACCAATACACCTATGAAACAACGGAGCTCAATACATGCTAATGCTGCTACTCAAATCAGCATTAAAAAAATCTTAGTGGACGACTAATGACCGACATTACCTTTTAAGAAGTTCATTTAAAAGGAATCTTGCACTTTAGTTTACAAGAGCTTTCAGTTTTAAACCGGGTTTAAAGCTGTTGCTACTGTCTGTTTGCTTGTTTACTCGGCCAGTTTTAGCGTACATTCAAAAACATGAAAAGGATTAAAACCTTCATAGCTGTGAAAAATATGTGAGCACTTTACTGCAATGGAACAAGTGCCTATGGCTATCATGGTCACATGATCTACCGCCTGACCTATCAACGCTTGTTCTTTATCTGAAAGTTCTTGCAATCACATCTTCCTTTCTATCTATATCATACCACCTGCACAATTTTCTTGCCTTCCATATATGTGGGGATTAGTTGATCTGGGTTTGGATGCTGGGTCGTCGTTTTGTAGGAGATTCGCGTACTACATAAGTGATTGAAATGAAATGTCCAATAATACCAACTTGGGGAAACACCGCCGCAAACAACTGAAAGATTATTGTTAAAAATGATCAGGTGATGAAGGGGCCGGAAGATGGTGTGGGTTTACTCCAGCAAAGGTGAAAGCTACCACAGTGAAATGGAGTGTACCATAAATGTTGCCCCAAAATTGTATTATTTTATCCCAACTGATGGTTCCATCCCTCTTCTATCTTGTGCTTTAAAGACGTCTTTACTCCAGAGTTGTTTTCCCGGGCCTCGAACATAGGATCTCTCTTATTTAAAGCTTCAGATTTGAAAAAAAACAACTGCCCCGTCCCCATAATGCATACACCTTTTACTTAACTAAATAAAATTGATTGATTGAAAATTGGTTCTTGCAAAACTATAAGTTGAATACTGGAAGCAGGAAAAGAAAAAATGAATGGTGAATAAGAAGAGAAGATAGGAGGAAAAACAAGAGGAAAGGAGGCGATAGGCTTATCTTAACAAAGAAAACTGTGAGTGGGAACTTAACGAATAAAGAGGTGGAAAAACACGAAGAAGGGAAGTGAGAAAACACCAGAGTGGAGAACAAGACTAGAAATACGCTGAAAACAAGGCGAATTAAAGAGAAAAGACAGGGAGGGGGGAGGCAAAAGAGAAGGAAATGACGAGGAGAAAGAACAAAGTGTCAAAAGAAGAAACAAGGTAAAAACAACAAAAAACATAAAGGATGTAAAAAGTACAAGAAGAACAAAGTGAAAAATGTCGACGAAAAATTGGCGAATAGGTTTGGGTTTTTTTGGGGGGGGGGGAGCAAAAGAAAAAAAAGAAACAAAGAGAAGCGAGGAAAACTGTTGACGAACGTGGAGGGAAAGCAAAGGAAAACCAGGGTAGAGAACAGGAGAAAAATAAAGTTAAGGAAAAATATGGGGAAAAAAAAGAGATAAAGTGGGAAAACAAGAAGGCAAAACAGGGAGAGAAAAAATATACTGTAAATAAATTGGGGAGAATTTAAAAGCAAAGTAGGGTATGAGCAAGGAGGAAGGACATGGATAAAGGCGGGAGGATGATAATGGTAAATGTTTAAGAGAAAAACACGGGGGAAAGAAACGGTGTGTGTGTGTGTGTGTGTGTGTGTGTGTGTGTGTGTGTGTGTGTGAAAGGCAAATAAAAAAAGCCTAACAAATAGAAAAGAAGGAAAGAACAGCGGGAAGAGAGGGCAAGAACAAAGTAAAGAGGAGTGGGTAACAAAAGCAAGAGGAATGAGGATAGACGAACAAGGGAGAACAGGAAGAAGAAAGGGGAAACAGAGGATAACAATAGAAGGGGGGAACCGGGGTAAGCTAGAAGCAAGAGGAAATAATTGGGTAACAATGCTAAAAGAACAAGCTTAAGAAGGGGGGGGGGGCACGAGACAGTAAAGTGAAAGAAAAGGAAGTGCACACTGGAGGGTAAGATGACAATATTTAATATATTAAATCTTCAAAAAGCTTAATGAACATTTATTTTCAACACCCGGGAGGAAAATTCCTTTCATACCTATCCATAGATGTTGTTTTAGAAAAGCACATAAATACTACTATTGCCGGTATTTCACTATTAAATATATGTTTAACTAAGCATTAGAAAGTAATGAACGATTCACACATTTGACAGCTATTGAAGATAGGTAAAAATACTAACTTTGTCTAACTTAATAAAACTTGAATGTGATAGTGCAACTATTTTATGCTTTGAAATAAAAGCTGTAATCAAAATCTAAACCAAAATAAAACACACAATGACAACAAATTCCCCCCACATACATAACTAAGCATACCCTCCCCCCCCAATAGCCATTACTGACGAAAAACTCCAGATGAACCACACAATAATTACAGTAGAATGATTATAGCTTTTCTCACCTTGTCAGAACTAAAAGAAGCTTTTAATTTAGACTTTTGTCTAATATTCATTCTCTGGTCCTATGTAAGAATTTCAGCAAAAAAATTAGTTACTATCAACTGACGTCAGAATATTCAAAACGAAACTTAAAAAATGCAAGATCGGGAAATATTAATCAATCATCGCTTGGCAGTGTTGTTTTATTTTCTCTTACTTGATACTGAACATTCGCGGGGGGAGGGGGGTATAGCGATGCCATTTTGCAGCAAATACCAAAAACAGGTAATTACTTTTAGTTTGTGTTTATAAACAAAGCATGCCAAGCAGTAGCAAAGTAAACAGTGCCAATGCATCCTCTCAACTACCGGTGGAATACAGAATAAAAACCAAAATCATGCGTTGGCTAGGCATTCAATACAATGCACCAATGCAATGCACCAATGCAACAGTGGCATTCAGGTACTTGGCTGATTTTAAATTTAATGCAAAAATCTGGTCTACACTAGAGCATGTCATCTGTGATAGCCCAGTTTTCTTGCTGAAATTCGTTAGAAGCAATATCGATAGATTACTGTATCCTCTTCAAAATGCGCCAGTAGTAAACTTTTTTTGCCTCAAAGTAGAGCGCATTTTGGAAAGATCGCAAATTTAAGAATCCTAATGATACAAAAAAACCCTTTAAGATACAACTACCAAACAGAAGAAACATGACATACTTATAACAGAACTTAGTATTTAAAAAACTCTTCATTTCTTACGCATTCTTTTCTTTCTCTACGTTTCTCTACGTTATTGGGGAAAAGACCCTTGAGTAACTAATATTTTCTTTCTTGCCGTCTACCAGTTCACATTCATTTCACGAAAAAAAAAATTTGTACAGGTAAGAACCACACATAACACAAGAAAGCCACTAAATGTATGGAACTGTGAAGTTGAAAAAAGACAAAGAAGGATTGGCCAAGAGATGTGTCGACTTTAAGACTAAAAATCATATAATTTAGAGCTATGACTCGAGTGTGTGAGTACCACCTGTTCTTTTCTGAAGCATGAACTTCTTAATAATTACTATTGCCGCTTGCCAGATGCCATCTCACCGCTTTTTGAGTTGGATCAATGGCTTCAACTTTATATAATCTGCATTTCCTGTGTGGGTTAAAGTGTGTCTTTCTTTATGTTGTCCAGTAAATTCAATGATGTCATTTCTCTTCTCTCGACAATAGAGTCTACCGTATACAATCACATCGGTGTTCTTTCCATTGTAAAATCGTTGTCACCTTGTAAGGGTGTAAGAAACAAATTCAATTTTTCGAGATGAGACAAGGGGATTCAAAAAATGTGTAAACCACCTTTACCCGTCGCATATTTGCTTCTTCAGTCAACATCTGTGCTTTACTGTGGATTATCATTTGCTAATTACACTCTGTGCATATCGTTTGCATAATAATCCAGCAGACAGCTGTCTGCGCCTTCATTTATTGCTCTTTGCGATTTTCAGTCAGTTGCTTTTTTCCATTTCCTTTGTCACTCCGTAAAACAAAATCCAGCTAAGCTACTTTCAGAGATCATATTTAAAACTCTTGGGCTATTCTAATATTAGCCAAAACTCCACCTCTTGGTCTAATTTTTGACACGGTAGAAGATAGCAGAGTAGTAGCTTTGGATAACGAAGAACATGCTGCGGACGTATGTAACAAAAAAGCCGTGTAAGGCACATACCAATTCAAGTTACAAGATATTATTTCTTTTCTTCAATGACTCTTCAAAAGTCAAGAAAGCCAGTTCGACGTAGCAGAGATGTGAATGCTGCGCTGGTCGTCTTGTGTGACTAGACCAGATCATGTTAGAAATGAAGGAACAAGGACAGGGGTTGGTGTCGGGGAAGCTTCCAAAAAGTTGCAAGAGGCACGGTTGAGGTAGTATGACCATGTAGAAAGAAGTGATGACGAGTATTTAGGAAAGATGCATGAGAATGAATCTGCCAGGACGAAGCAAAAAGAGAGGACCGAAGCGCAGGTGGACCAATAACACCCAGGGTGATATAACAGCAAAATGTCAGACAAGTGATGTGGCACAGTACCAAGAAAGATGGAGAAGGTGCATTCGCTACAACGACCCCTGATGAGACAAGTCGAACGAGAAAGAATAAGAATAAGATAAGAATAAGAATAAGAATGATTCTTCTGCAAACACATACAAAAGTGATCAACAAATGAAAGCGAGAAAACGGACTTGTTGTGCTAGCTGAACACACCATTTAAACTTAAAAACGGATTATAGAGTTTATTCTGCTATAAATGTGTCTAAAAATATTGCAAATAAAATCACTTTAATTTTGATTGCTATAAGGTGCATGGGTAAAAGAATAAAGAAAGTCAGTAGCTTTATGTATCTAGGAAGCACCATTACAAACGACGCAAAACGTGTGTCCGAAATAAAGAAAGGAATTTCTATGTCAAAAGGCATCTTTAGTAACATCTGAACTTATTGTACAAATAGAAACACAAAACTTGACAAAATTAAAAATTCTTAAAGCATACGTTTGTTCATTTCTCTTGTATGCAGCCTTCCAAATCAACGTCGGCATCGATGTAAATGCTGACTTACACAGTTTCATATCGGCGTAATCGTGCCGTGCTTGTGTGATTTCGTCGGCATACCAACAAGAAATTTTACATCAGTTTTATCGACGTACACTAGTAAACGTTTATTTAAAAATAACAAAACTTCTTTTTCTTAAAGTTATTTTTCAGAAATCTTCTTTTTCACAGGCTATTTCTCCCAACGATGATACCATGTTAAGGCTTTTCTTTATTTTTGAGAGCGAAATGAGCCTACACTCTGGGGGGAAAATGTTGTGGGTATATTAACGAAGAACATCTTTTCAAATATGGAATATTTTGAATCTCACTTTGGATGACACGTTGATGTTTTCCTTCTTTCAGTACTAACAATGATCATCAGATTGAAAAAAGATCTCCTTCGATACAACGTTTTTGTCGATCGCCTGCCAACGCAAGAGCGACGTTTTCATGGGTAACTGAAATTGAAAATAACCTCCGAGGTATCAAGGAGATGAAAATTTCAAAAAGTCACCAACATTCAGACTTTTTCAAAGGTGTGAAAAAAAACCTGTTTGCAAAAGTACCCCGTTTCTTGTTTCCCTAAGAAAAATAGCTGACAGCCAGTGACTTGGTTACAAAGAAATATTTTATGAGCAGAGGTTGATTTTTAAAAGAGAACTTCTGTTTCATTGTAATTCTTTAATGTCAGGTTGTAAGTTGATTTAAATTCTTTGCTCTTCACACAATGACAAATATAAAAAGTGGAACAAATGAAAGATCGTCTGTGAAAATGAATTTTTCAGTGGTTTGCCGACTGCAAATAAGACGTAAAAATATAGGGTCTTTCACTTCCTTGAAAATGCCGATCGCTGCTTTCCGATATATCCCCTTAAAATATATCGATATATCCCATTAAAAAAAATTTGTTCTGATTTTCGAAAACTTGAAAGAAAACCAAAGTACACGACAGGCATGATTTGATTAAGCACAAAGTTCGTTATTTTCATCATATCTATCGCTCCAGCCATTTGGTGCATTAATACTTTCGTTCCGTGAAGTTCATGCCAATGAAAATCGCTATTGTTATTGTGGAGAGAACGAGCATCTAACTCCACGGTAAAAAATACATTATTGTTGTTGTTTACCTCCACGTCTACTACAAAAAAACCCAAAGATCATCACAAACTGAATCACTCTTAGGTCTCAAGTTATTCCAAAATGTCCACCTCTGCATAAACAAGTATTAAATGTTTTGGCAAATGTCGACCAATTCCCGTCAACCATGGTCGCCGGCAATCCGTGCTGGAACAAAAATATACTAATTTAGCGAGTTGTGCATGGGTGTGAAAATGGACTTTTAACAAGGTCAAAGTGAGAAGATCAGCGTCATTCGACGCATGGTATTTCAGAAGAATATTCAAAATCTCATCGGTGGAAAGAAAAAATAACAGAGGTAATGACAGGGGCAAACTACAAAAGACAAATAATTACTGATTTTTTTATTATAATCAAAACTATGAGAATGTCGCTGTTTAAATTTCTGGACTGAAATATATGGAGGAAATATGGACCATAAAAACAAACACTGAGCTGTTACATGAAAGGAAAGAAAAACAAAGAGCAGCGCTAAAACAACTCGCAACTCAAAACGCAATTAGCATGGCCGGGATAATCAGAAGGGCACAAGGGACAACCGGGAGATCTGGCATGCACTGATCGTCGATGTCTGTTCCATACTTAACAACTGTAAAAATGGTCAAAGTCTTGTTTCGTTGTCATTAGATTGTCCCAGGATTGGCAAAACAGGTCATAGGTATTTTATCAACGAAACAAACAACATATGGTTGGAATACAGTCCATCTAATATTGTGGTTACCTCTGTTTAACTCTCCTCTATTTGCACTCTTACGTCAAATACAAAAGTGGCGGCTAACCATCGATCTCCTTTGCCATACTTACTTGAGAAGCCAGATGTGCATTCATTTTCAACTTGAAGCACGAGTGCTGCAATGACGATGCAGAATAGAATAGCAGATAGCACATCACTTTGTTTTACTCCTTTCAGAATGTCAATACATCGTGACGTTCCATTTTAGGGAAAGACGCATACTGGTCTGTCTTGGTTCGGGTTGCAATTATGTTAACGAAGAATTTGTAGACGTGGCTTAGTAGGCTTATAGCGCGATAATTGCCACAGTCAAGTCGATTACCTATCTTGTAGATCACCACAATGAGAGCTTCATTGAAAAGTTGTGGTACTGTTCCTGTTGTTAGGGTGCAATTGAATAGGTGGTGTAGTGCATTGAAGAGAGGTTCACGGCCAGATTTTATATACTCAGAGTAGATATTATCTAGACCTGGACTTTTCCCATTTTCAGGTTGCTGATGCCAAAGGATATCTCATTTTTTAAGATCGGCTGAATTTCTTCAGAAGTCGAGTCATCGACAGGGATTTGGTTTAGGTTGTCGAAATACAGTTCTCTGCCCAGCGTTCGAGAATCTCATCTTTGTTGGTTAGAACGGTTCCGTTTCTGTCGTTGATGCCCCGACGTGTGGCTTTAGGTGTGGCTTTAGGTTTTGCTTTAAGCTATTTTAATGCAGCGTGATAGATTTTGTGTGGCGGAAGGTTATTGAGTTCTTCAATTCTACTCTCAATATGATTCAATCGATCCTTTTTCACAAGTTTCTTGGATTCATCTTTCGCAATCTTATACTGCATAGATGACGAACCATTTTCTGATTTTGTGCTTGTCAGGGATTACTAGTTTGGTTTGCTGCGAAATCTATTCTCGACTGGGTTCGGTGATCCTTGGCAGTGTTTCTTTGGAGGCATCGTTTACCCTGTTGCATATGGTGTTGTATATGTTATCCGGGTCTGTTTCTGATTCGAGGCCAGTAAAATGGTTCTGCTAGATTATTTAGAAGCGAGCAGTAACTTCTGGTTGCTTGAATTGCTCTATGTCAGTTTTTGGAATAGATTTTTTCCTTTGTGGCCAGGAGAAACTTAGTCTAATTTTTGCACGTATCATGCGATGGTCTGATATGTCGGGGGAATTTAGTGCGGAACTGTCTGGAACATTTAGTCTCACTGATGTTTTTCTTGAAAGGATGAAGTCTATTTGGTTTCTGGTCTTGCCATCAGGCGAGGTCCAAGTAAAGAGCTTCTTTTTTGATGACTAACAAATTATTTTTCACACAGAATTGGGCAAGGAGTTCTTCTCTGGTGTTTGCAGTACTTAGCGTATGTTTGCCAATTGCTGAAGGGAAAGTGTATTGTGTAATCTAATCGACCTAGTTTACAGTTGAAGTCCTCCATGACCAAAAGGTGGTCTCTCTTCGGAATGTCATTGACGATAGATTGAATACCGTCATAAAGTTCTGGGATTTCATGGTCTGAATGAGATGACGTCGGAAAATAGCACTGTTTAAAGACCAGCCCTGAGAATTTACCTTCCAGGGTTAGAAGGGCAAGTCTGTCAGATATTGGTTGATAGTCCTCTATTAGAGGTAGACAGGTTTTGTTTACAAGAAAGCCGACGCCGTTTGATCGTGAAGACTCATTACTAGAAAAGAATAGCTTGTGACCAGTTGTTTCGTGGGTTTCGATCTTACTTTCTTTAACTTTTATTTCTGAGAATTCGACAATGTTTCAGTTTATGTTGTTGAATTCATGGATCATTGTTTTTAAGGAATGGTTATTAAGATCATTGATTGTTCGTGGATTGTAGGTGCAGATGTTGAATGTTCTTTTTGGAAGTATTGTTTTTCCTCTGGTCGCATGTATCATATCAGTCCGAGGCTGCTCATGCGCCTTCCTGATCGCTTGATGAGTGAGGGTCCGGAGGTGGCCCCCTCTGGTCTGATATACTATGGTTCGTCATTTGATTCCACATTGATTTCATAAGCCGTATTCTTCCGTGCTTGCTCAAGACAAGTTGGAAGAGAGTGATTTGTTCGTGTCACCAAACACTAGGAGAATGCCTTACGGGGCTGATGGGTTTTGCAACCGAAGGCATTTTGCCAGCACTGCTGTCGAATTGACAAATAGGGCTGCCTAACAATACTCTCATTGTCAGAACGGTTTGTCAGAGCTATAGTCAGGTTGACCAGTAGGACTGTCACTTCACCGTTTCCCCGGCACGTGAGGCTTGGAGCGTGCTAACATTTGCCTAAGGTGTACACTCAGACTGGTGGAGGGAAGGAAGCATCTTAGATCTCCATTCTAGACTGGCCGAGGCGAAGTCTAGCCACTGCCCATATCGGGCAATAGTTTTTGGGTATTTTCGCTTCTTTGTTTTTTGGTAGTAATTGTGTTTTCGCTGTTGAGAGTCACAGTGGGGTATTAGTATCCTCATTGAATGACTTTTCAAATAAGGCTGCGAGTTAGTTCATTATGGTCAAATGTCAAGTTTTGGTACCAATATCCGGTTATGAGGTCACTTCCGGGGGACTAGCTGTCTTGTAATCGGTTGATCGTCTTTTATTAAAGATTAAGTGTTATCGAACAGTTTTTCAATGGTGTCACTTGTTTAGAGTAGTCCCTTTCAAGAGTTTTTTAACAATCTGCTTCCGTGTTGAAATTGTCCTCGACTCACCAGATACTACGTCAGTAATTTTCAACTTCTTCTTTAAATGGTATTTCATTGACATCAGCTGAGTTAACTCGGAATGTGCGATAAACGGACTTTGGGTCATTAGTTAATTGTCTATGAATACGTTTTCGTCCGCATACTTTTTTCTTGTATGACAGGTTCACAGCTGTGGCTTTCAGTTCATTTTTCATTGATGCAAGACGAAAGATCAGCCTTAGCTTTTTCGTGTTTCCAAACTTCTTTTTAAGGGATTTTAGAACGTTAAGTTGTTTTCGCGTGAAAGTTTCGGTTTGTTTACATTTCAAGATGAGTTCTGAGTGGGCAATCGTTCTCCTCAATCGGTCGATTTTTTTGTGTAATTGCCTCATCCACTTTGGTTCGGTACTACGTTTTCCTGTAAATGGTTTCAAACTGACATCTTTTTTATGTTGTTTTAACGTCACTGCAACTACATACAATAGACAGTTGATGTCCTTATACGCCACTGATCTTTGTTCTTTAATATCGTTCATAAATTCTTTTGCTATCAAGTTTATTATTTTCACTTCTTCCTCGTTGGGGTGCTCTTTCACAGATGTCAGCTCAATTCTATCACTGTCAACTGATCTATATTTGTCATAATTATCGAGAAATCTCCTCCGCAGGTCTTCGTAGTGCTCTCTATTGTTTGGTACATCGGTTTGTTGTTCTGCGATAATAGGTGCGTCATTAGGTAGTACGTCGTTAACAATGTCATTGATAACATTATCAACTTTATCATGTTCCTCATTTTTTTTAATCATTATTATTGACTGCACCAGCTAATTGGCCCAGGGGATTGTTGTTTACGTTTGAATCTGTGTTTGTTTCCAAAATATATCCGCGCTGTATAACATAAGTAGCTTGTTGACGTAGATATTTTCTGTAAAATTTAATTCAGGATGAATTTCGTCCCATAATAGTTTCATGCGTTTCATGTATCCTTTGCCTGAAATGTCTCTAGCTTTATTATAACAGTCAAAAACATCCTTATTCAGCTCATAAGTCCACTGAAGTTGTTTGGTATAATTTCTGTTTCTGCGATAACATACTGATGTAGCCATACTTTCATAAATATAAATAATTCAAAGCTATGTTACTCCTTCGATCTCATATATCCAGTGTTTCTTCTTTAATACTAATCAGAAAACAACAAGATAAACAATAACCACTTTAAATCGAGATAAATCCAGAAGAAAATTGTGAATAAACTCAAACAAATCTTCTGCTCTTTAAACATGTCTGCACTCCAAGGTGGTCACCAAGTAAGTGAGCGATAAGGTAAATATTGAGAAAATTGAGATTATGATATTATTTTAGGAGCCAACAAGGCGATATGCAGGGCGTCTTCCTTGTGGTGTTTGCAGAAACGGGGTGGTAGTAAATTCTACCCTTTTTAGACTGTGACAAGTTGTGCCATGTGAGGGAAAAGACAAATCAAAAGATGCAAAAGATGTCAAGGAGAAATAATTTAAAGTGATGACCATGTTCGAAACACCGAATTACAGGAAGTTAAGAAGTTCTGCTATTCAGGCAACATCTTGGCAACATAGACTGAATGTGAAGGAGTAATAAGATGGCGAATGCAATTAGCATGGTATAAGTGGAAACTGCACCCAGCTATTTTGGTGAGAATTCGAATTCCTAAAAAAATCAGAGGTGAACTATATAAATAATCAATAATAGGACCAACAATGTTATACGGTTCTCAAAACTGGCCTCTGAAAGTTGAACATACGTTATAATGGGCAGAATTTAAAATGTTGAGATAGGTGTGCTATCTGAAATGGGATGACTTTGTGCCCAATGATAATATAAACTGAATAACAGGTGTACGAGGGACGAAAAAAGTACAATAGTTTGAACGCTTACATGGGCGGGGCATATTAGACGCAGTAGTGATACTGGCTGGATAAAGATTTTACACATTGAAGTTGAAGGTAGAAGATGGGGGGATTGACTTTGGTTGAATTTGGTTGTATTTACAGAAAGAGGTTTCAGGGGAAACAGGGTTTCATGTATCTGATGCAGGCAATGGAGACTTGTGGCATAAAAACCTTTGGCAAACGTTGTGAAAGGAAAAACCAAAATAAACGTGTTGTTGTTGTTGTATTTATTGCACATTACTTTCTCACTCAACATCTTTAAACTGACATTTCCACATACCACTTTTTATATATATACATATCTGTTCTCTTTCTGCAGACAGGTACAAAGGTACTATCTGCCACTGGGAATTGCTGAAAAAACTGGATGCAGTATTTCCAGTGGGGTGGCAAGGCTTGAATGGAAGCCTTTCACAAGCCATGCTGATGGCCAACTACTCGACCACCCCTTCTTAAGCACTGTTGTTTAGGAAATAAATGGGTGCACTCATTGTAAAGTGGGCACTCAGTGGAGACAATAATGGGTACTATTTAGCTACACATTAACAACTGGTGCAGTTAAGGTACCAATACACCAACCAGGAATCAACAGGTAACTTTAATTATAGAAGATATCACAGAACATGCTAGAAAAATATAACAGTAGAATCAAGACACAACAAAAGGCAAAATAGTTGATGAGTGAGGATGAGTGAGGATGAGTGAGGATGAATGAGGACTCCAAATGCAACAAGAACAAAACCAAAACTAACAAAAAATTGTGGAAGGTAAAATGGAAAAAAACATAAGTAAGTAAAAGAGTGTAACTGAAACTGTGTCTACTTGATTTAATAATCATTTAGGCTTGTAAGATGAGTACTTAATGGTGTTACACAACTGTGGAGTTGATTTGATCACTTCTTCTTTATCTTTTGGCTGCTCCCTGTTAGGGGTCACCACAGCAGATCATATGGCTCCATTTGCTGCAGTCACCCACATCTTCCCTTCTCACTCCCATCCCTCTCATGTCCTCTTTTATTACATCCATGTAGCGTCTCCTTGGTCTTCTTCTCTTTCTCCTCCCTGGCAGATTCATGTCTATCATTCTCTTCCTGATATAGTTCTCTTCCCTTCTGATCACATGCCCATACCATCTGAGTCTTGCCTCCCTTTGCTTCTCGCTAAATCTCCCAACATGTGCTGTACCTCATGATGTATTCGTTTCTGATTTTATCCAGGCATGTGACTCCAAATGCCAACCTCAGCATTCTCAATTCTGCCATCTCCAACTCTGCTTCATGTTTCTTTGTTGTTGCTACTGACTCAAGCCCATACATCAAAGCTGGTTGCACTACTATCTTAATATATTTTCCCTTTCACTCTTGGTGATAGCTTTCTGTCACATAGTATGGCTGTTACCTTTCTCCATCCATTCCAACCTGCTTGTATTCTCTTCTTAACTTCTATGTTGCATCCTCCATCACACTGTACTGTTGATCACAGGCATTTGAAGTTTTCTGCCCTCGTTACATCTGATCCTTTATGCTTAAGTTACCATCCCCTCTTCCATTCAAGACCAGGTACTCTGTTTTTTCTCTGCTTACCTTCATTTCCATTTTTTCCTGGGCATCTCTCCGTTTTTTCACTTCTTCATCAGCCTCATTTCTTGTCTTACTGCACAACACAATGTAGCAGGCAAACAGCATTGTCCACAGTGCTTCTCTCTGGGCTTCATCCGTGATTCGATCCTTAATTATAGCGTATAGAAAGGGGCTTAAGGCTGATCCTTGATCGAGTCCAACCCTGACTTGAAACCAGTCAGTCTCCCCTGCAGCAGTTCTTATGGCTGCCTCACTGTCTCTGTACATGTCTTTTACTAGCCTTACATACTTTTCTGCTACTTTGGATGTTCTCATGCAATACCATAATTCTCCCTTTGGTATCCTATCATACCCTTTTGCAAATCTATAAATACACAATGTAATTCCTTTTGCCATTCTCACTGTTTGTCCATTAGAATGCACAGAGCAAATATTGCATCCATTGTGCTCTTTCCTACCTCTTGTCTGATCCTAGCATCCAAAACCTTCTCCCACAACTTTATGGTGTGACTCATTAACTTGATGCCCCTGTAGTTGCCACACTCTTGTGCATCTTCTTTGTTCTTGTAGACAGGGATAAAAACACTCCTTCTCCATTCGTTTGGCATCTCCTAAAATTCCATGATGCTGTTAAAAAGCTTCGTGAGTATCTCTATACCTAAGTCTCCGAGGCACTTCCATGCTTCGATAGGTATACTGTCTGGGCCTAGAGGCTTTCCATTTTTCATTTTCTTTAATGTATTCTTGACTTCAGCCTTATCTATCCTTCCAACTTCACGTTCAATTCTCTGTGCTTCTTCAATTCTGGCTTCCCTGGGGTTCTCAGTATTCATAAGCACTTCAAAATAGCCTTTCCACCTTTGTAAAACCTCTCTTTCTCCTGTCAAAAGCCTTCCATTGTCATCTTTGATCACTCTAAAATGCTGGATATCATTTGATGCCTTTTTTTAAGGCTGGATCACTATCTTGGGTCAATGAAGATGTTGGTCAAAAGGAACAATAATCTTTACATAATCAACTTGGAGTGAATAGCAATTAATTTCAATAAAAATTATCAGTTCACAACATAACACAAAACTATAGATATTGTTAATTAAGTTGCAACATTAAAATAACACACACTGAAATAACTTGGAGCATTATTGTTTTTCACAGAATGTCAGTTGCTTGAGAAAGCAGCAATGTTGTCTGCTTGTACAATAACATACAATCTCATTTACAAGGTTGATTACTTGGCCCATCTTGATCCTTTGCTTCCACTTTCTCTTCCATTCATTGCTGTAAGGAATTCATCTACTGCACATCCAGAATCTCCAACTGTTTGGTGTTTTTTTAAACATCATCCCCCCCCAGCAATTGGGGCTCAGACAGTGCCCTTCACAGGGAGTTGGATTTGGCAGTGAGGAATTTCTTGGGAGGATGCCCTTTTTGATGCCAACCAATGGCATTTTCTTTTATGAAGTTCCAAAGTCGCCTGCTCGGGGAATCAAACTCAGAATTCTTGGTTATGGTGCAGTTGCACTAACCATTAAGCCATGACTCCTTGTATTGTGGTTTCAAAATGGGCATCCAATGAAATTGTGGCTATGTCAATGGTATTACAGAAAAAGATCACTTGCTGGCTCTTGACTGTGCAAACAGTGTCAACAGGAATGTAATCTCTTGACTTTCAGTGATACTGGAAGAAGGTAGCCATATAGGTCTTTCATGGTAGGATCATTCCACCATGATATTCATTACTGTTCTTAACATGAGTGTATATATCCCATAAGCCCATTTCCCAATTTCTTTGTCAGGATCAAGTACATGTAAAACAAAAAAGCTTCTATGGTAATACAGAAGTTTATTTGTGACTTGAGAAGTAGATTTGATTTCCAAATAAAATACAATCATATGATTCATTTTCATGGATCAAAACTTTATGGATCTCTGATAAAGAAACAGCATGCAGAACGCTGCTGCTAATACTCAGTAACCCTTTAACCCTTCAACACTTTAAATGACAAAATCAACAAATTCAATATTTGTAAATAAAAGGTGATTGTTTGATGCAACATATGGATAATGTGTATATAATATGCATTGCTTTAAATATTACTTTTAAAAACTACAATATCTTGATTCAGATAACAATTAAGTGTAAATTATATCAATTTGAATAATACATACTACTCGTGCTACTCTTTCAGTTGACTGACATTTGCAACAAAACCATGGCCCACTTGGTACTTTCACTATACCATAACATGCTAAACAGAAAGAAAAGGTAAAGAAAAGTCAATATTTTAATACTTGGAAACAAAAGAGAAGGAAGAACAAATTATGACAAAAAAAATTATATACAATAAAATTTATATTTGGACTGTCTGTGTTGGTGAACTTAGTCTAATAGTTAATTTACACACACACACAAACACACACACACATATCTTTTTAAATCTTTAAAAAGAATGACCTCCACATACAACCTGAAAATCTGCATGCACACAAACAACATATATACATATACCAGTATGGAAGTAATTATTAGCTAATGATAGTGCTCAATAATATAAAAAGATTAGTGCTATCATATGGTGGTGAATGACACCACCATATATACATACATATACATACATATACATACATGAGTCATATGGTGCATTTTGGTGCCTTGTAATCTGGCCTGGAGGTTTGAAGTCAAAGTTTTCTTTGTCCTAGATTGGNAAAAAGAAAGACCTCCACATACAACCTGAAAACCTGCATGCACACAAACAACATATATACATATACCAGTATGGAAGTAATTATTAGCTAATGATAGTGCTCAATAATATAAAAAGATTAGTGCTATCATATGGTGGTGAATGACACCACCATATATACATACATATACATACATATACATACATGAGTCATATGGTGCATTTTGGTGCCTTGTAATCTGGCCTGGAGGTTTGAAGTCAAAGTTTTCTTTGTCCTAGATTGGCTGACATCAAAGCATGCGAGCCCCATCTGCCCAAAGCAACTTTTAAGTCGCTAGTGACCTGCCTTTGTTCTTTCTCCTTTCACTAGAAACAGTTCCATCTGAGTGGTAATCTGTATGCAGTGATGTGCACCTCAACATGTACTGAATTGCCATACAATAGGAATCAGAGGTGATAACAGCACTGTTATATATATATATCCCATATGGTGCTTTTGGTGCTCTCTATTCTGGCACGTCAAATACTGGTAGAGACTTCTCCATACCATTGTTGAGAAAGGGTTTTTTTTGTCTCTCCTAATTACAATCTCTTCACAAGCCAGTTGTTCTTTTGTTTAAATGGTGCCAGCATAGTACAATGATCAGTAGTAGGCAATCATTTAAGCTGCTATCATTTTACCAGTTCATTGTTGCTGTGTTACCAACTGCCACCCACATCAAATCATTAAGGCAACTAGTGTACCCAGAAGAATGTCTGAAAATCACTGCTTCAAACCCATCTGATGTGAATGCACCAAGCAAAAACATTGCTTCAGAGACCCTCAAAAACTCTTTCCAATGCCACTAAAGATGGGTTACCAAACCTGACTAGAGTAAAGGAAGAGAATTTATGAGAGTTTATGGATGTTGATTTCCTATATTGCATATTTCATTACAAAGCACTGTCTAACTCTGTATTACAGCTTGGCCATGTAGTTTGGCAAGTGGTAAAATTTATAGGCTTACATGAATGTGGGGGCTTTAATACCATCAATTTACTAGGATTCTTGACTAAACTGGAAGGAACCAATAGACCTTTTCTTTCTGGTTAGGTTGAAGGGAAGTGTGTCAATGAATGTGAGGGATAATATGAGAATATTTTTTAAAGTTTTCTGAGTACTGATGATTTTCTTCAGCTGAATAAAACAAATTGGTAATATAGCTTTTGCTCTGGGTACAACTGAATGAGCTGAATGTGAAGCTGGAGGGAAAAGATCAATGTCAAATGTACATAAGCATGACAGCCTTCAAAGCCAAACTGATTATCCTTTGGGCAAATGTCAACTAAATCCTTTGCTATGATACAGGAGAACCCACAACAGTTGAAAACCCTGGGCAATCACTGGTCTCTCTGCAAAAAGAATTCTGCCATTTATTTTCTAATTTTGTTGTCATTTCTCTCCTCACGAGATCCTCAAAAGGAACAAAAAGAGTTGCTGTTAGAACTAGGTGATTTTCCATTTGACCCATTTGCCATAAAGAAAAGGAGTGACAGATCCATCAAAGCAACCCAAAGATCTGTTTTGGAAATTACCACAACCAAACTGACAACAGAATTTGATACAATGGCTAAAACTGGTGATCTGCAACACTGTTGTAACCAAAAGCATGTGTAAATGAAATCTCAATAAATTTTATATAATTTTTTTTTACTTTTTTACATTACACACTCTTGGCCAAGTCTCACCATAAACTTTCAACAAGTCTTACATGTTCCTGTTGAGTTACCTTGTGGCCAATGCCAGAATACTAGATAGTGTCATCAGCACTGACGTTGATGAATTGAAACAAGTTACCTGGAAGAGCATGGTTGTAAAGAAGGATCAGAGGTTGTTCAAGGTTAAGGGGTCTTAAAACCTGGACTTCAAGAATTGCAAGGCTCCAGCATGGTATGGATGAAACAAAATTAGTAAGATCTAGTGGCTGCTTCATCCTGTGCAATTGAAGATAAACCTATCCTCATGTATGGCTAAAAAAGATGGGCACAATGTTGGGTTTTCCAAATGCATTGATGGGTATACATATACTTCCTGTGAATAGTTAAAACTAACTTGATGTGGCCATGCTACACTAGGTGACAGCTATAGCAAACTCCCTCACACCAGTGTCCATCTTAAGCAACAATAAACATGCTTTGCTGGTCATTATTATTGTGTCAAAGACAAGGTTACATCATATCCTATACTATGGAACTCAGATACTGGTATTATTACATATTATCTTCTGAGCATGATGACCATTGACATGAAGTTGTGTTTGGAATCTTGCCTTGGGGTATGGAATAAACAAGTAAAAATTTGATAGCATCACTAGCAATATCAAATAATTAAAAAATTACGCCAACATAGATAATGTTGTCTATAAGCGTGTTTTGTCTCAGCGAAGTAAGATTATACCAATCGATGGGACGAACATTAAAGAAAAAGCGATGAAGTATGCAAAGGAGTTAGGCGTGACAGACGTTGAAGCTTCAGATGGATGGCGGGCATTAATTTTCAGGAATTTAACCCTAAATCGTGATATTTTTAAAAATTTATAGGGAATTTTTAAAGCTTCTTGGAAATTTTGTATTTGGCAGATACTAATTTTTGCAAAATTGGCCAAAATTTGTGGAAGGTGAAAACATTAGTACCCGAGAAAGTTTCTATTCCTAAGGTAAGAAAAATACCATGTATCTAATTTACTATGACTTCAATAAATGTGAATGCTTTGACTCAACTTCCCTTTCCTTCTTTGATGTCCAGAAAAATCTCTTTGGGTTTTATAAATGACATGATCTTATAAATTGATTTTGATTTTTTCACTCAATTTCACAACTTTCAATATCTCGAACTTTCACACGATTTGCATCTGTTATCTCGAACATTCACCATCTAGAACTTTTTCACCGATCCCATGAGAGTTTGAGATAACGAGTGTCGACTGTAGTTACAAAGACTTAAAGTCTGATATTGAAATTTGGAGATTATATATATGAAGAATGACCTAAAAAGAATTGGTTCTGCTGTGTATTGAGCCTTGTTTGAGATGCAAAGGAAGATATTGGATTAAATGGGCAAAAGAATTAGCAGCAGGAGGTGGATTGGATCTGTTACTAAAAGAGTTAGATAATGTTTTCTTAAAAGTTGAGACAACACATGCATTTCTGGCCATGAAAGTGTTTTTAGAATTTTGCAGACACTGACACAGATTTTACAAAGTTTTTAGTTGAGTTCAACAATAAATATTGCAAAGTTAAGAAGTACAAGTTGAAATTTGAGGATGGTGTCCTTGTATAATTTCTTATAGTTTCTACTAACTTGTCACTGGATCATGAGCACTTAGTGACAGCAAAGTTAAGTTGTGAAGATGTGAAAGATAAATTGCAGAAGGGTTTTTTGGAGTTTGGAAGTGATGAAAAGAACAGCTTCTATATAAAGTCAACCAGAGGTGGATGAAGATTCAAAGGTGGAAGTGGGCAGTTTCTTGGCAGATTTAATTGGAGGGGAGTGGTCACCCAAGAGTCCAAAATTCTGTTGGATGTGATGGAACTGTCTTAAGATGTCATGAATGTGAGAGCATAAAACAATTTGTGCCTGAATGTCGTCACAGGAAGGTTGAGAATGTGAATATGTTGGTTCACTTGACATTAGTCACTGGTGATGGCAGTATGGAGCAAGACAGAAATCTCCTGGATACCTTGGGGAGAGGCATTCTGGATACTGTCTCCTACAAAATCTGTCTGGTCAAATTTGGATTGAAGAGTTTTTAGCAACACTAAGCAGAGATCAGAAGGAAGAAGTGCATAAAAGTATAAAGCCAAGCTTTTCAGTTCTTAGGTTTGGTGATGAGGAAGTAAGAGCAATAAAGAAATCACACTTCCTTTGTTTATCTGTGGTGAGCATGTCAATGTACAGGTAGATGTGGTAGCAAACAATCTTTTCTTGTTGGTTGACCTATGATGTCTGATCTTGGCATGATTTTGAATACAAATTGTCATTAACTTGTTGTTCATGAAGGTATGCATTAGTTAGATTTCAATTCAGCTGGGCATTACACTCTTCCAGTGTGCCAATGGACAAATGAAAGTTGTCATGTGATACTTCATCTAAAAAGACCTGTATGTACTTCCAAAGAAGAAAAGCTAAGTAAGGCTAGTAAGCTNATATACATACATATACATACATGAGTCATATGGTGCATTTTGGTGCCTTGTAATCTGGCCTGGAGGTTTGAAGTCAAAGTTTTCTTTGTCCTAGATTGGCTGACATCAAAGCATGCGAGCCCCACCTGCCCAAAGCAACTTTTAAGTCGCTAGTGACCTGCCTTTGTCCTTTCTCCTTTCACTAGAAACAGTTCCATCTGAGTGGTAATCTGTATGCAGTGATGTGCACCTCAACATGTACTGAATTGCCATACAATAGGAATCAGAGGTGATATCAGCACTGTTATATATATATATATATATCTAAGCTAAGTAAAGCTAGTAAGCTTCTTCAACAGTTTGATTCCAAAGAAAGACTTGTTTGTTAAAAAGTGGAGGGTGTATTGATAAAGATTTTCTTTCAGCTGTTTCCACTGTTTGTGATAACTGCACCTTCTCTTTAAGATATAAGCATCCTGAGCCAAGTCCAACTGTGTCATTTCCTGAAGCAACTAGGTTTAATGAGTGTGTGCCTATGGACTTGAAAAAATAGTCAAAAGGAAAGCTGTGGATCTTACATCTTGCGGATGTAGCTGCACAGTATACTGCAGCTATTGTGGATGATAGAAAGCAAAAAATGTAATCATTAAGGAGACTTTTCAGATTTTGGTTGTCATGCTTGGGGTACAGAGTTTTCACAGTGATTGAGGAGAAGCATTTGCAGGTGAGGTTATGAGAGAAATGCATGACAAATTTGGCATTGAGACAAGCACAACACCAGGTGAAGCTCTAAACAGTTGTGGAACTATTGAGAGAGGAAATGCTGTATTATATGAGACCACAAAATGAAGACAGGAGAAGAAACAAAGTGTGAAACAGAAACAGCATTGTCCTGGGTAGTCTGTGTGAAAAACTCTCTACAAAATGCTTATGGATACTCTCAAAATCAACTTGTGTTTAGAAAGAATGTAAACTTACCCTCGGTTTTATCAAATGATGAATGAGAAATTTAGAAGCTTTGCACAGTGTGAGGGGACACTTTGCAAAAGCTGAATCCTCAGAGAGGATCATGAGTGGATTAAGAAAGAATATTTGGACCTATATAGAAATTGATTTCTCTCCTGGTGAAAAGGTTTTTTATACATGAAAAACTAGAAAAGGATGGTGGGGCCCTGGAAAAATGTTAGGTAACAAAGTAAACTTTGTAGTGCATGCTATAGGTGCCACCCTTGTCAACTGCTGAAAGCAAATGTGGACTGTTGAGCAGATAGTAATGTGAGAAAAAGAATGGGGACAGATCCTTGTAAGTCATTGACGCCTGTTTCAGCTGGTCCTGCTATTAGTGAGAGTGATAGTGAGAGTCATTGTTCTGAAATACCAATTGAGAAAATCTACAGATCAAAGAGGAGCCATGCTTAGTGCTTAGAGCTTAGTGAAAAGATGAGTAATGGTGTTGATGTTGTTGGTTTAGGTGAACAGGTAGTAGGTATGGAATTAGCAGTTCTGAGTGAGGATTCCAGGTATATAGAGGAAGTCATCACTCAATCAAACTCATCACTAAAATTCAAGAAGATCCAGAGATTAACAATTTGTGTCAAAAGATGGAAGCAAGGTTTACTCCCTATTGTATGGAAGATGACCTAAGTGTGTTAAGAAATGTTGAAAAGTTAAATAATAATGGTGTAATACCAAAGGTCAACACAGTTTGTTCAGTATGGTTTAGAAGACAGAAGGATTTTGAAAGCAAAAGTCCTGTCAATTCAACCAAAAGTGAAGGGCAAGTGGAAAGGTTGGGTTAACATCAAAATGTTTGGTGATGTGCAGCCAAACTGTGTTAACTGGAATCAAGTTACCTGATGACATAAAGTGAATGATGAGATAAATGAAATTCTACTATTATCAAGCATTGATGAAAAGAAGCAGTGTGTGGTGGTTAGAAATTTAAAGGGCAGACCTTGGTGCAAGACTGTGGTCAAGGTACTACATAAACCAAATAGGTGATAGAATGGAAATCTACTGAAGATGGAAGCAAACAAGTTAAAATGAGACTAGTGGCATGGGGATTGGAAGAAAACTTGCTTGATACCAAAAAATATGATCTTTTGTGTCCCACTGATTATGAACTGGGAACTCCATTCACTTGATATTACTTCAGTATTTTTACATGGTCAAGTAATTTCACACAATGATTTCATCAGACCTCTGTGTGATGCATGAAGAAACAGCATGATATGGAAATTGAAAAAATGTATATATGGCTTTAATGATCCCCCATACGAATGGTATAACTTAGTTTTAAGGAAATTGATCAGCCTTGGTGCCAAAGTTGGTCTTTGTTTATCTGACACAAAAATGGAAAGTTGGTGCACATAATAGTTGCTTATTTGATGATTTTACATTCTGTGGTACAAGTGGTTGGCATGGTGGTGTTATGGCTGATGGGTTGAGCGAGTTCAAAATTAGAAGCAAGCAAAAGTGTCATTTAGATTTGTTGGCTTGAATATTGAACTAAATAATGATAAAGTGTATATGGATCAGAGCCAATATGTTGTGAGTTTACGGGAGATTCCTATCACTGCTGAGAGAAAAGCAGATGTGCATGGTTTACTGACAGAGGATGAAAGAATGATACTTTATTCTGTTTGTGGCCAAATACTGTGGATAACATCTGATATTCATCCAGATATTGCCTACCAGGGTTGTGTCCAGAGCAATTATGGTAAACAAGGTACAGCAAATAGTCTTGTGGAAGCAAACAAGGCAATTCAAAAGATGAAGTTAGATCCTTTCAGAATAAAATTTGTGAATCTGGGCAAGCCAGAAGAAAATCAAGTTGTTGTGTATGGAGATGACTTGCATAACTCATTACCTAATGGAGAATCACAATGAGCTCACATTGCAATTCTCTATGGCAATTGCATAAACTTTGTGGAAATCAAAGAAGTTGGGTAGTTACTAAATCACCTTTAGCTTCCTGGGGAACCTTGTCAGTAACCTGGAAGAACTGTCAAGTACCAGGAGAAGTCAAATACTCCAACCCAGCAGGCCTCTATGTGGCAGATAAGGGTGTGCCCCATAATGGGGTAGCTGTGAATATTCAATAAGCAGCTCTGGACAATTCATGGCAAGGCCAAGTACCCATAAGCCACCCTACTAGGGTCACAGAGAAACCATGGAGGGCAGCATGGTGGATGTGGATATCAGCGGAAGAATAGAAACTACCTATCAACAGTAATATCCATAAGATGTTGAACACAACTCCAAGGTCACCCAGCTCAGTTAGGTATTTACTGCTCATACCTGATATGGATCACTACGTCAAAGTTCAGCGAAAAAGTGATCCAACCTGGCATCCTGACAAGACTTGCCTTCTCCAGGACCCACATCTTCACATCTCCAACATTCCTTACAAAACCACAAGGAATTTTACTGGATCGGTTGCCGCCCAGGATAATAAGGACCGCGTGTCTGCTGAAGGTAGTCTGACAGACACGACAAGTTCACTAGACTCCAATACCAAAAACGATGCCAATGTCACTATTGGTGCCAAAATTAGAATAATGTCACTCAACAATGAGGGGATATCAATGGCCAAATGTGAATACCTAACACACCGTCTAAAGAAACATGACGTGGATGTTGTCCTCCTCCCAAGAGGTCAACCTAAGTGACAATGCTGCACCATCAAGGTACTCTATCAATGGCTATTCTGTCATTAACAGACTGAATCACGAAAAATATGGCACTACAATCTATGCAAGAGCAACAGACCTAGTCATAGATAAAGAAGGACATACAGAGGAAAATGGCACTCAAAGATCAACCATTCAACTTGGTGACACTAAAATAACCAACATCTACAAACCCCCGTCCATCATCACTGGAGATTTTAACAGCCACAATTCTGACTGAGGATACATAAAAAACAATCAATCAGGTATTGAAGTCAGTGATTGGGCTAATCGCTTAAATATCACACTTGTATACAATTGAAAGAACAAAGGAACACTCCACTCAGCAAGGTGGAAGAAGGAATATACCCCAGACCTTGTATTTGTCTCAAAGAACAACAAAGGGCACCCAATACCAACAACTGTTAAGGTTCTAGGAGATTTGCCACATAGTCAGCACCGCCTGCTACTTGTAACTACAGGCATTCAGATTCCCATGATGAAGATCGTATCCAAACTAAGATGGAACTTCCGAAAAGCAGACTGGAAAGCCTTTACTAAAGATATTTATAAGACATGTGAAAGAATTGCACCATCAACCGAAAACATAAATAGATTCAACAAACTAATTCTTAAGTCCTCAAAGAAACACATACCCAGAGGATTCCAAAAACATTATATCCCATGTTGGACCAAGCGGAACGAAGAGCTACTGAAAGCATATGATGAAACAAATGACGAGAACATTGAAGAAAAACTCCTGGAATCCCTACATGAAAATTGTAGAGAGAGATGGATTGAAGTGGTTGAAAATCTGGATCTCACACACTCAAGTTGACACACATGGCAAACAATAAAAAAACTCAACCCAGAACCCCACCAGACCAAAACTTTACCACAAATAGGAGCAGACTCAATAGCCAAAGAAAATAAACAATGAGGCCAGCACATACCAAACCACCAATTTGAGAAGACAATAAGAAAAGAATACAAAAGAATCTTCAACGCATTACCAAAACAAAGTTTGTTCCTCTCCATCCCAGTCACCCAGGAGGAAATTAAAGGAGCCCAAAAGAATGTAAAAAATGGAAAAGCAGCTGGCATAGATGGTATATATCCAGGTATGTTCACCCATCTCGGACCAAAAGCAATCAACTGGTTAGCAAAGACCATGTCTGACATAATAGAAAAGGGCATGTATCCACAACAATGGAAACATGCGATAGTCAAAAAAAGTCAGGTGCAGTCTTCATAGACCTCTCAGCAGCTTACGACACTGTATATACAGGGGGACTTATGGTAAAACTGGCAAAGATAATACCATGCAGAAAAGTATTGAAACTCCTCTCAACTATGACCAGCTAAAGACAATTTCATGTCGTACTTGGAGGAGACAAAAGCAAATCAAGGAAAATAAAAAATGGCATTCCTCAGGGGTCAGTCATCGCACCAACTCTATTCAATGTATATATAAATGACATGCCTGTCAGCCAATCCCTCCAACTTGGCTATGCGGATGACTGGGTATTGGCCAAGCAATCAAACAACTGGAATATAACTGAAAAATCTCTTAGCAAAGAAACAACACAGCTTAAAAAATATTTTGACCAATGGTACTTAAAAATGAACACCACCAAATCAGTATCTGCTACATTCCATCTAGATAACAGACAAGCTACAAACACCCTCAAAATCAACATCAACGGAAAAATCCTTCCAACTGACACAAACCCAAAGTACCTAGATGTTACTCTTGACAGACAATTGAACTACAAACCACACCTGAACGGAACAGCAAACAAAATAGCAAAATGCAACTGTCTCCTTAGAAAACTGGCTTGCACCTCTTGGGGAGTGTCACAAGTACTTAGAATGTCCACACTAGCACTCTGTTATAGTGTTGGAGAGTACTGTGCCCCAGTATTGTCAAGAAGTCCTCATGCTAAAAAGATAGATGTAAAACTAAGAGAATCAATGAGGATAATTACAGGATGCCTAAAGTCAACACCAATACAGTGGCTCCCAACACTAAGTCACATTGCAACACCAGAATTCAAGAGAGAATATGCCAACCAAAAGTTTATGATAAAATTGAAGAAAACAACAGACAACACCCCTCTCAAAGACTCTTAGCAATGCCCCCAAAAACAACGAGATTAAAATCCAGAAGAGCATTCTACCAGTCAGAGATTGAGAGCTACAACATGATAGAAGGATGGCAAGACTGGTGGTTTGCAAACACACCATCAGGAGGAGAAATTATTAAAGACCCTACTGAAAGACTACCAGGCTTCAAGAATAACACTGGAAAACAATGGGTCTCCTCAAACCAACTGCTGACAGGCCATGGCAGAACCTCAGCCAACATGTTCAAATGGCGACTAAAAGACACTGCAGACTGTCCCCACTGCAGCAGAATCCAGGAGACTGCAAAACACATTGTCCTCCAGTGCCCAACAACCAGACTGGTGGGAGGTTTTGATACTGTCCTCAACTGTGATGAGGAATTCGGAAACTGGCTGAGGAAACATAATCTCCATCTCCATCTCCATGTAGCATATTATGCCACCTTGTTGCTTTAATGCTCAAAGAACTATTCAACTGAATAAATTACCTGGTATTTAATTGTGCACTGATAGCAAATCTGTGAAAGATAACTTGGAAATTATCAAAGTAGTTGAGAACCCATGACAACATGTAGATGTAGCAAGAGTTGTTGATAACCTGACAAAGAGAAGTATCTCAAGTGATTAACTTGTGAATGTGTTGATCAAAGCTTATTGCCAGTGGAATTGTAAATAGTGTACATATATAAGTGAAAGTGGACCTTGAAGTTCAGGTATTTTCTATGCATCTGCCCAATAGTTGAGTTTTAAGAAATCATAAAGTTGTGTTATTATTGGGATAACTGATGTAGCATTTCAGAAAGGAGCCAATGTTAATCTCTTTGTGCATTTGTCATTATTCTTAAAGTTATTTGAAGTATATTACTGTAACTGGTGATTGATGAGTCATCATTGAATTCAAGCAAGAATCTAGGAGTAAAGATACACTCAGTCTTTAGGTATAAGTATATTGAAACTGTCAAGTTACTCCTCGTTTAACCAATGAAATCAACCCTGTGTGATGAAAGCAATTTAAATGTTTCTATACAAAAGAATGTTAAAAATTACCCTGATCAGAAAAGGTCATCAGCTCAAATCATATCAAGCATGAAGCAATATTTGTTAGTATCTTGGAACAAACAATGGTCTGGTATTGTTTGGTGTATTATAAGATGAAGCCATTAACTAAAACTGCTTGCAAATAAGAAAGTAAAAGTGTCCACAATTAATAACTCAGAAGGATAACATCAATTAGCCAGCTTTGAGTGAAAAGAGATCTCCAAAACTATAAAACTTTCCACTAAGCCAATCTCACCAAGCATAACCAAGGAACTAGTGGTATCTGCTTTCTAGCAACTTTGGTTCTCTCTTAGCATGACTAGCTTGGCAAGGTTGGTCCAATCCTTAAATCTGGGGGGCAAATGCACATCAAGCCCTCGTATGAAGCCACTTCAGTACAAAAAGCTACACAATAACTTGAAGATCAACACTTTGGCATATTTAACAAAGAAAAAGTTGGATAAAGCACAAATGGGGAAAAGCCGGGCTGGTACATCATCATATTGGCATAACAAGAACACTATATGGAGTTATATTTGGTTTTTTTTCATTTTTAAGTCTTTTAATCAAAAATCTCGTTTGAATGAATGTTGGTTAAACTGGAGACAGCAAATTTAGTGCTGGTTCATATTCCAAAAACAACACAGATCAGCATCATATGCACTTAATCCCAGTGTTGCAAAACACGTTACAAGTAACAGACAATCAGCAGCAGCACAGTTTTTCTTTGATCACAAAAACAAGCCGGTGAAACAAATGAAAAGTGGCAGGGATACTTGTGTACCAGATCAAATAAAAAATAAGTGCATCGTGTTACCTTGATGCGGAAAAATCTACAACCCTCCCTCCTATGCTCAGCAAATTGTGTTGTTACAGCATTTCTAACAATTAAAATCTTGGGAGACTGACTTTCTCACAACACAGGCAGAGAAACACACACACACACACACACAAACAGACTTAAAAGGAATGCCACCGTTAAGCATCGATTGATGCAAGAGCATCAGATCAAGATGTGCACACCGAAGTTCATCTGGACCAGGTCATGGCACTCTGGATTATAAAATAAAGAAATTCCCATTCACTAGCAACCATAATGCAGCATCTTAAACAACATGGAACACTTCTTTAGTCAACAAATCAACTTCTCTTTCTTATAACTATTCACAAACTCACTGAAAACGAAAAACTTCATATTTCTGTAACGCAACTTTATCCCAATTGAGACCAACTCCAACACAAAAAACAAAATAAAACGGGTTATGGACAAATGTCTAGCCTTTCACTTGATAAATGATTATAATTAACAAGTTTCCAAGGTATACCATCAACGGTTAAAGAACAAATGCTTTACCAGCTTTACTGCTTCGTATTAACAATGTGGTTTCACCAAAAAGCAACTCGAAGTAGCCACGCGTTAACAAAACCCAAAACGAATATCTTCAATCACAGGTTGGAGCATACAAACACAACTCTCTGATTAATGAATGCCTAATACATCGGTCTATCTTTGCGGAAGATAATCATTTCAAGGTATGAAGGCACGTGCAGCCTGTTAAGTACTCGGCCAAACAAAATTCGCTGTGAATTTGTACCCGAAGAAAACACGAACTTACCTTGATGAACTGCAACATTGCAACCGTGTCCATCACAATAAACTAACGGGTTTTCATCCCATCCACGATCATCTAAACAAACACAGCACCCTCCAACCATTTCCCGAACCATATTTTTGGCCACAATTGGCGACTCCCTTGTGCAAAGGTGCAATGAAGCTTTGCCTTCTCTTCTTCTCCAATTTCGCACGTTTCCAGCTGGAGCTGCACTGGCCACTGGTCATGGCTGGTTGTTCGAAAACACACATCTGCGCATGCCTCGCTTGGAATTCTCAATTGCAAGCTTTTTCTCTCGATTCAAAAGACACAGAGGTGTACCTTCGTTGTTACTTCATTGATTCCCTTGCAGCTAGATTCACGGGCAAAAAGAAAGGGTGAAAATACTGTTAATATGGAGCGTTGGAGTATACAAACAAACAGACTTTTACACGCAGGTGCTTCATAAAATTTAAAGCAAAAATTGCCCTATTTATTAAAAAAGCTCATACATATAAACAAAATGGAATTTCCTTAATAATCTTGAAAAAATTCTGAACTTTATGGACTCAGAGGAAGCCATAGATGTAAGAGCTTTATCATGTCTCATGACATGACTCATGACATGATAAAGCTCTTACATCTACAGAATGGAATTTATTTGGTGGTTTGAAGAGTAGCGAAGGGTGAAAAGTGTTGTGTTTGAAAAACATCCTTTTGAATATTGTACAGGGATGGAGAGAGAAAGAGAAGAATAGAGGGGGGAGAGAAACAGGAGAGAGGAGACACACACAGAGATAGAGACAGAGGTGGTCAATTGCCACTTGCGAGCTACGCGCGGCTCTCCAAGCACTTACGTGTGGCTCGCAAATATCCTTGACAAAAAATTATAAAAAAACATATTTTAACTTTCATGAGATTAAACCTGAAGTTAATGCGTTTCCTAAACATCAAACGTCTAAAAGTAACCACCATCAGACAAATGTAGAATGGGCTGGGTTGATGTTCCAGTGGAGTCTAAGGTAAAACAATTCTGTTCTGTTTCCTGATGACTGTCCGATTTTGATTCCCGGTCATTGGGTGTGTGTGTTGATCTTTAGTTTGGAAAAGTTGTAATCGTACTGATCGACCGTTTAATTAGCCTAAACCAGACTCTTTTGACTTTAAACAGTTCAGTTTGGGCTGGATTAGGAAGCCAGAGAGTACTATCTTATCGTCGGTGAATATAAAGCTACTTTCATTTTGTTACTGTGAAAAGATACATAAATGCTGGACATGGCGTCTTTAGGATGAAAAAAAAAGTAAATACGCGAGTGAGAAAAGGACCTTCAGGCCAGAGTGGGAGGAGAACAGCGTATTTTACCTTCAAGCAAGCAAACCTTTGTCCTTGGACCAATTCAAATCATTATCAAGTTTATGTATGATAACACCAAATGTGCTGTCTCGATAGACAATACTCTTACCGGCCGGTTCATAGTCAAAGTAGGTGTGAGTCAATGGTGTATCTTATTTCCTACTCTATTTAACATCTTTCTCGAATTTGTCATGGACGAAATCTCTACGGTTCAAGAATTTTATCTTACGCAAGACCTATCAATAGACGTGACATATGCGAATGACAATACACTTATTTCAACGTTGTTAGAGAAAGAGGTTATTACAGCCAGGAATTACAGAAAGCCTGTAATAATTGGGGACTAAAAATTAATGCCAGCAAATCCAATGTAATATCTCCTGATCCGACTTGCAACATTGAACTCAATGGTGAACGGATCGAAAAAGTAGATAGTTTTGTCTTTCTTGGATCAGTTGTGCCTGAGACCTCTGATGATGTTAAAAAGAGAATTGCTGTAGCTAGCAGTGCATTTTAAAGATTGAAGTCAAACATCGAGAAGAGAAATTTCAAACTCAATTAAAATGAGACTGTTCAAGGCAGTGGTCATCCCCATTGCATATACGCCCCTGAATGTTGGACGCTTAAAGCTGAAGGCTCAAGAAGACTACTTGTTTTTGAAAATGACTGTTTAAGAACAACGGTTGGAAAATACCGCTGTGATAGAGTTAGGCTACTTGATATTAGAAGAGCAATGGGAGCAAAAGGTTCCATCTTGGACATGATCGAGAAACGTAGAATGAACTGGTTCGGACATGTGGACAGACGTGATGATTTTAGCCACATGAGAAGATCATATAAAGAAGAATTTCCAGGCAAGAGAAAACGGAGAAGACCACACAAGAAATGGTCAGATCAAATTCGATGTGGTCTTGGCATCCCTCTACTAACCATTGGACGTAAAGGAAAAGACCGAGCAAAAGTTGTATCAAGGAAATGTGCGAGGACCCCCCGATTACTAGGATTATGCAACTAAGTCAAGTAAGTCAATTCATTCAAACCCAGTAATCTGAAACGCTGGAGTCTGGTCAGAGTTTAATTCTCTGTCATCGGTTATCACATTATCCGATACTACCTGTACATGATTGATCTGTCGGTGACTAAACTGACACCCCCATCTTGATTGTTAGATGAAGAGAGTAGTGGAATCCTGCAGAATTAAAAACAAAACCTGAAAAGGGGTGGATAAATTCTATTGAGACAATGGCGATCCAGAAATTTCCTGGTGCATTGCAGAGGGATGTTGGATCATGATTGTGATCAGGATCCGCAGGTAGCCCTCAACCATCATTACAGTACTGCTTGTAATCGTGAACGTAAAGTAAAAATTGTCAAAATTGCTACATGGGATGTTAGAACTCTTTCAATCAATCAGAAAAAGTAGATACGATCAGAAAAGGAAATAGAAAGAAAAGAAGTCAATGCACTTGGAATGTGTAAAGTAAAATGGAGTGATGGTAGAAAAGCCTCTTCAGATAAGTACACCGTCATTTATTTAGGAGGAGAAAAGCATAAAATGAGTTAGGATTTATATTAGACCAAGGACATGCGAAATTTGTTAAGCATTTTTGAACATTGCCAGATAGAATTGGTATGATAAAACTTTATGACAAGCCACTTGATAGTAACATCATTCAAGCATATGCCCCAACCTCTGATAGTAGCGATGAGGAACTGAATAGGTTATAACGAAACGGAAACAACATTAAAGCAATGTAAGCTATCTAATAATTCTATCGTACAAAAAGGCTTTAATGCAAATGTAGGAAAAGGCACCAAAGATGAGAACGTGGGAGCACATGGACTAGGTCAAAGAAATGATAAAGGAAACACCTGTAAGAATGGGTTACACTCATCAATATTAAAGTTGTATTTACGTCATGGTCTTAAGGTAACACCCGTTCACAAGTATCTAAAATACACATCAGGCAAACCTTTTAAATGGTTTCCTAAAGAGGTAAGTCTCGCAAGACAGGAGGATGATAGCAATCCAGCCTTGAAACAATTAGGTGACACTTCCAAATTAAAAGGTAGCAGCTTTTACGGTAAGATGATTGAAGATTTAGAAACGCATACCAAAATCACTCTTATAAACAGAAAAGAGGATATTGACAACGCCTTTAGGAGTTCGTTTTTCACAGACTTGGATGTAATCAATGAGA